>SJYC01030644.1:0-17668 GCA_006408675.1 Madoqua kirkii
ATGTTCAAGCTGGTTTTAGAAAAGGCAGAGGAACCAGAGATCAAATTGCCAACATCTGTTGGATCACCGAAAAAGCAAGAGAATTCCCGAAAAACATCTACTTCTGCTTTAGTGACTATGCCAAAGCCTTTGACTGTGTGGATCACAATAAACTGTGGAAAATTCTGAAAGAGATGAGAATACCAGACCACCTGACCTGCCTCCTAAGAAATCCGTATGCAGGTCCAATTAGAATTGGACATGGAACAACAGACTGGTTCCGAATCAGGCAAGGAGTATGTCAAGCCTGTATATTGTCACTTTGCTTATTTAACTTACATGCAGAGTACATCATGTGATATGCCAGGCTAGATGAAGCACAAGCTGGAATCAAGTTTCCTGGGAAAAATATCAATAACCTCAGATATGCAGATGACACCATCCTTATGGCAGAGAGTGAAGAAGAACTAAAGAGCCTCTTGATGAAAGTGGAAGAGGAAGGTGAAAAAGTTGGCCTGTACTTCAACATTCAGAAAACGAAGATCATGGCATCTGGTCCCATCCCTTCATGGCAAATAGATGGGGAAACAGCGAGAGGCTTTATTTTGGGGGGCTCCAAAATCACTGCAGATGATGACTGCAGCCATGAAATGAAAAGATGATTTCTCCTTGGAAGAAAAGCTGTGACCAACCTAGACAGCATATTAAAAAGCAAAGACATTACTTTGCCAACAAAGGTCCTTCTGGTCAAAGCTATAGTTTTTCCAGTAGTCATGTATGGATGTGAGTTGGACTATAAAGAAAGCTGAACATTGAAGAATTGATGCTTTGGAACTGTGGTGTTGGAGAAGACTCTTGAGAGTCCCTTGGACTGCAAGGAGATCCAACCAGTCCATCCTAAAGGAAATCAGTCCTGAATATTCATTGGAAGGACTGATGCTGAAGCTGAAACTCCAAAACTTTGGCCACTTGATGTGAAGAACTGACTCATTTGAAAAGAGCCTGATGCTGAGAAAGATTGAAAGGGGCAGGAGAAGGGGACAACAGAGGATGAGATGGTTGGATGGCATCACGGACTCGACGGAAATGAGTTCGAGTAAACTCTGGGAGCTGGGGATGGACAGGGAAGCCTGGCGTGCTGCAGTCCATGGGGTCGCAAAGAGTTGGATACGACTAGTGACTGAACTGAACTGAAGACAAATGTCCCGAGTTTTTACTTAAAAAGTGTGGTACAAGTGCAAGTACAATTATTTAGCCTTATTGTATAAATAAATCAGGCATTTGTGAGGGTTTTGCATGCATAAGGCGTTTAGCAATGCTTTTCAAACCTCTAGGGAGTGACTGATACTTGTTGTTTTTCAGTCGCTAAGTTGTGTCTGACTCTTTGTGACCCCATGGACTGCAGTCTCCTCTGTCCTTCACTGTCTCCCGGAGTTTGCTCCAATTCATGTCCATTGAGTTGGTGATGTTATCTCACCAGCTTATCCTCTGCCACCTCCTTCTCCTTTTGCCTTCAGTTTTTCCCAGTGTCAAGGTCTTTTCCAACGTATTGGCATTCACATCAAGTGTCCAAAGTATTGGAGCTTCAGCCTGAGGCATCTGCTGCTGCTAAGTCGCTTCAGTCGTGTCCGACTCTGTGCGACCCCATATACAGCAGCCCACCAGGCTCCCCCGTCCGTGGGATCTTCCAGGCAAGAGTACTGGAGTGGGGTGCCATTGCCTTCTTCAAGCCTGAGGCATAGTGGGCATTAATAAATACTAGTCTCCTCCTCCAGGATCTGTCCAAAGTCTCCCCTGGATCTCAAGTAGGTCTGTCTTTTCTGAGAATTCCCAGCACCTCATAGGTACTTTGCTTATAGCACTTACCACATGAAAGTGTTATAATTAGCAAACAGGTCTGTCTTTCCTTCTATTTTAGGAGCTCCTTGGGAAATGAATTCATGCACACATAGAGACTGTGTGGAAGAGATGAGTCTGATTATTGTTAGCAGTGATTATCTCATTTGATTATTGCAACCAGGAAAAACACAGGAATCACCAAGTCTAGTTTACAGAGGAGGAAACAGGCTGAGAGAGCTTAAGCCACAAGCCTAGACACTCAGGTCAGAATTCAAGCCCACGGTTGTTCAGTTATCAAGTCGTGTCTGACACTTTGCAAGCCCATGGACTGCAGCGTGCCAAGCTTCCCTGTCCCTCACCCTCTTCCGGAGTTTGCCCAAGGTCATGTCCGTTGCATCCGGGATGCCATCCATCTCACCCTCTGTCTCCCTCTTCTCCTTCAAGCCATGTCTAACTCTAAACCTCCACCTCTGTCTCCTTCACCACACCACCATGTCACAGGAAGGGGAGGACTTTCCAGGAGAGGGACAAATTCTGTGGGGTTGTGGGGGACTCAGTAGTCTCAGAGAACCAAGGTTAGGGGTGTGTGGGTGCCAAGAAGGAATGAGGGAGGAGACAGGAGAGAGATGGGAAGGGCTCCAAATGCCAGGCCTGGATGCAGGGAACAAGCTGGAAAGACCTGCCTGAGGGTCCCAGTATTCCCTAGATCACACCGTGATCTCTCCTCCCAGCTCACTAGTCGCCTGCTGTCCACGTCCTCCCAGTCAGGACTGGGCCTGGAACACAGGTCTCCTGACTCACGCCCTGAACTCACCTCCCCCAGCTTCCTCCTTGTCACGGCCTCCCTTTCAGGCTGTGGTGTTTGCTCAGAGCCCAAACCCGGGGCAGAGAGCAGAGAAATATTTATTTATGTCACCGCCAACCCTGCCTCCTGGAGGCCCCCAAGGGCTCTCTCACAGAGAAGTTCAGTTATATAACCCCAAGTTGACACAGCAGGAAGGAGAGGGACATAAATTATAATTACTCATTTTTCCGCAGTCTCGGACACGCTTTGGATAGCTTGACACTTTGGATACCTCTTTTCTTTCTCATCGTACTGACCTGGGGCCTCCAGGGGGACGTTGGTGGTTCTCAGTCAGCCGATTTTAGCCTCAATTCGGGTGAGCCTGGGGCCTTGAGGAGACCTTTCTAGAGGCTGGGGAAGGGAGAGAAATGAGATCTCAAAGGGCTGCTTTATTCCAAGCACTCTGCCAGGGGCTTTATATTCATAACCTCGTTTTTGCCTCATGAAGAAGGTCCTGTTTATTACCTCCATGGTGCGGGAAAGGGATGGAGGCTCAGACAGGTTCAGTAACTTCCCAAAGGGTGCTCAGCCTGGCCAGGTCAGGAGCTCTGAGGCTCCTGGTTTTCAAACAGCTCACGTGGAATCTGCAACCTAGGGATTCTGGAGAGAGTGAAGTGTGCTAGCATCTCCCCATGCAGGAAACTCTTCCCTGGCTTAGTCCCCAAACATCCCTCCCATTCAGTCTCCACTCTGACCTTCCCTGAACACTCAGCTCCGCTGTGCTGGGACCCTCACAGCTCCACCCCGCTCGCTGCGCCCCACCCCAGTCTCCCACTTCCCTTTCTAAAGTGTTCATCCTCACCCCCATCTCCCAGTCTTCATGCCCACTGTTCTTCCCAGCTACAGTGTCCCTCCTCCTTTCTCCACCTGACAAAATCCTAGGAAAATAATGATAATAATGCACCTTCATAGAGCAGAAGGTGTGGAGTGGACTGGTTAAAAGAATGAACTCTGAAAAGAGTTAAAAGAGTGAAACTCCGCTAGTTACATCACTTTTGCTGGCTGTGTGACCTCGGGCAAGTTAGTTAACCTTTCTGCACTACCGTTTCTTCTCTTGTAAGATGGAGATAGTGATACCCAGCTGACCTGGAAGAAGGACAAAAAATGGGATGAAATGAGTTCTAAAAATAAAAAAAGATACAAATAAAAGCTTCTTTGTAAATTTCTTAGAAAAATTCTTGGCACAGAGTAAGTGATCAAATGCTCTTTCTGATGGTCAACCCTTTGAAATGTGGAGCAGACTCTGAAGTTGGGTTGCTTGAGTTCATATCCCACCTCGGTTGGTGACCTTAGACTAGTTAGTTAATCTCTCTGGGCCATAGTTTCCTCTGTAAAAAAATTTCAACAGCAATGTGCTTTCCATTTAGGGTGGAGGAGACAATCAAATAGACTTAAAGTGCCAGAGGATTTGGCACTTAGTGATAGGTAAATATGGGGGTTCAGATACAGATCTCAAAGCCCTTATTTAATTAAACCCTTGCTTAATGTTAATTAAACCCTTGTTTAGCTTCCCTGGTGGCTCAGATGGTAAAGAATCTGCCTACCTTGCAGAAGACCTGGGTTTGATCCCTAGGTTGGGAAAATCCCCTGGAGAAAGGAATGGCAACCCACTCCAGTATTCCTGCCCAGAGAATTCCATGGACAAAGCAGTCCATGGGGTTGCAGAGTCAGACACGACTGAGTGACTAACACTTGTTTAATGACCACATGGCGCCACTCAGCTTTTCCCTCTCTCTGCAGCCTGCCCTTTTCTCTCGTCCGCTGCTCAGCACCCTCGCCCACACTGAGCTCCATAGCATTCACAGCCTGTCTGTCTTGATGTCTCATTACTGGTGGCCACTTGTGGTGGAAAGACTCAAGCCCTATGACCTGTGCTTGGTCCTTGCTCAATGCTTTGGTTCAGCCAGCAGTTATTGAACACCAAGTGCTGTGAGGGTGCACAGCATGGGAATTTGAAGTGATGTTTTGAGATAAAGTATCAGAGGTGCCAGGAGGTGAGGAAAGAGTGCTCTGGTATATGCAAAGGTCCGGTGGCCACAGCAGGACAGAGTGACAGGGCAGAATCCAGACAGGGAGGAGGCTGGAGGGGTCTGCAGAATCCAGATCCTGTACAGAGGATTTGCTGACCACCGTAAAATTCTAGTGTAAAGTAGCATGGGGTTTTTAAAGATCGCTGCAGCTGCTGTGGGGGCTGCAGGGACCCAGAGCAGAGGCAGCCCTGGCCCGTTGGGCAGCAATAGCAGCATACAGGTGAGCGGAGACAGGAGCCTGGACCCCAGCAGGGATAGGGATGCTAGAGGAAGTTAGTAAGGAGATGTGTAGGAAATGAAGGTAGATCTGAAAGGGCTTGGTGATGGGTGTGGCAGACTGGTGACAGGCGGTAACTTTAGTGGGTTTCTGGCCTCAGAGGCAGTGACATTTCCTGCCATGGGGAACTCTGGAAGAGAGTCTGTGAAGCGCTGGGGCATGACAAAGCCCAAGACGCTGCCCAGGCCTTCAAGAGGGGGAAAGCAGACGTATAATGATGAAGATGGTGACCACAGTGGCTAATTGAGTGCAGGCTTTGAACCCAGTGGTCCAACTCCAGCCTTTGTTGTAACACCCTGTACCGTATAGCCAACATACCATCATCTTCATTTTCCTTTTGTTTTGTTTTTCCCTTTTGCTGTGCTGGGTCTTTGTTGTGGTACAGGGGTTTAGTTGCCCTGAAGCATGTGGGATCTTTTTTTTTTAAATTTATTTATTTTAATTGGAGGATAATTACTTTACAATACTTTTGCCGTACCATCGACATGAATCAGCCACGGGTGCACCTGTGTCCCCCCATCCTGAGCCTCCCTCCTACCTCCCTCCCCACCCCATCCCTCTGGGTTGTCCCAGAGCGCCGGTTTTGAGTGCCCCGCTTCATGCGTCAAACTTGCACTGGTCGTCTGTTTTACGTATGGTAATATACATGTTGCGTGCTATTCTCTCAAGCCATCCCACCCTTGCCTTCTCCCACAGAGTCCAAAAGTCTGTTCCTTAGCATCTGTGTTTCTTTTGTTGCCTTGCATATAGGATTGTCATTACTGTCTTTCTAAATTCCATACGTACGCATTAATATACAGTATTTGTGTTTCTCTTTCTGACTTCACTCTGTATAATAGGCTCCAGTTTCATGCACCTCATTAGAACTGACTCAGATGTGTTCCTCTATAGCTGAGTAATACTCCATTGGGTAAATGTGCCACAGCTTCCTTATCCATTTGTCTGCCGATGGACATCTGGGTGGCTTCCGTGTCCTGGCTGTCGTAAACAGCGCTGCAGTGAACATTGGGGTACACGTGTCTTTTTCAGTTCTGGTTTCCTCGCTGTGTGTGTGCCCAGCAGTGGGATTGCTGGGCCGTATGGCAGTTGTTCCCAGCTTTTTAAGGAATCACCGCTCTGTTTTCCATAGTGGCTGTACCAATTTGCATTCCAGCATGTGGGATCTTAATTTCCAGATCAGGGATGGAACCCAAGTCCCCTCCATTGGAAGGTGGATTCTTGACCACCAGGAAAGTCCCATCTTCATTATCTAGGTGCCTACTAAGTGCCAAGGACTGTACTAGACACTGGGATGTCATCTCTGAACAACAAAGATAAGTGCCTGCTCTCACACATCTTAGGATCTGGAGGGTTGGATAGATCACAAATGAGGTAGGTTCTCTGGTGGTTGATGTAAGAAGGTTAAAGAGTGAGACAGTTCCAGGGGTTGGGGAAAGTGAGCATCTCAGAGTAATGACATTTAAACTGACACACTGGTAAAATTGCACAGTCACAGTTAACAGTTCAGATCCCCATCAGGGATTGGGGGTAGGAGTGAACAAACTGGATGAGGTAGTTCTTTTTGAACTGAAACATTTGACATAAGTGGTTGAAGTGTTGGAAGGTTTGGGCTTTGAAGTATAAATAGGAGTTCACCAGGTAGACAGTATTAAGAAGTCATTTTACAGAGAAGCATGAATGTGAGCAGCAGCAAGTAACGCTGTGGGATATGTGTGAGTTATTGTTCAGTCGTGTCAGAGTCTTTGCGATCCCATGGACTGCAACATGCCAGGCTTCCCTGTCCTTCACCATCTCCCAGAGCTTGCTCAAACTCATGTCCCTTGAGTCAGTGATGCCATCCAATCATCTCATCCTCTGTGGTCTCCTTCCCTTCCTGCCTTCAATCTTTCCCAGCATCAAGGTCTTTTCTAATGAGTCAACCCTTGCATCAGGTGGCCAAAGTATTGGAGCTTCAGCTTCAGCATCAGTCCTTCCAATGAACATTCAGGGTTGATTTCCTTTAGGCTGGACTGGTTTGAGCTCCTTGCTGTCCAAGGGACTCTCAGTAGCGTGTAGATCACAAGTATAGTTCATAAGCTCCATGTGAGCAAATGCCGGGCCTGTATTGTTTCCTCATTGCCTCTAGTGTCTAGCATGTAGCAGATGATTAGTGAATATTTACTGAGTGAATGCATGCATGAAGAAATGAACAAATGGGGACTCCCCTGGTGGTCCACTGGTTAAGACTCCACACTTTCACTGTCAAAGTCCCAGGTTCAATCCCTGGTTGAGGAACTAACAACCAATGCAGCATAGCCAAAGAAAGAAGGGGGAAAAAGGAACAAATGAATAAGCTAATGTGGATAGGAGAGGCAGCAGAGAAAGGACAGAGTATACATAAGTGTTGCTCAGTACATTATGAGCCACATACGTAATTTTAAATGCGGCCACATTGAAAAAGTAAAAAGAAACATTAAATTTTGATAACATATTTTATTTGACCCAATATATGTGAAGGGCCTATGACTCACTGGGGAAGACTGAAGGCAAAAGGAGAAAGGGGTGACAGAGGATGAGATGGTTTGATAGCATCACCGACTCAATGGACACGAATTTGAGCAAACTCCGGAGATAGTGGAAGACACAGGAGCCTGGTATGCTGCAGTCCATGGGGTCCAAAGCGTGGGACACAACTTAGCGACTGAACAGCAACAACAATCCCAATATTATCAAACATCTAATCGATATTTTTTTAACTTAATAAGATAAGCAAGATATAAATTACTTAGCTCTTTTACTATGTGCTAGGCTTCCCTGGTGGCTCAGAGGTTAAAGCATCTGCCTGGAATGCAGGAGACCCAGGTTCGACCCCTGGGTTGGGAAGACAGAGTCTTTGCGATCCCATGGACTGCAACATGCCAGGCTTCCCTGTCCTTCACCATCTCCCAGAGCTTGCTCAAACTCATGTCCCTTGAGTCAGTGATGCCATCCAATCATCTCATCCTCTGTGGTCTCCTTCCCTTCCTGCCTTCAATCTTTCCCAGCATCAAGGTCTTTTCTAATGAGTCAACCCTTGCATCAGGTGGCCAAAGTATTGGAGCTTCAGCTTCAGCATCAGTCCTTCCAATGAACATTCAGGGTTGATTTCCTTTAGGCTGGACTGGTTTGAGCTCCTTGCTGTCCAAGGGACTCTCAGTAGCGTGTAGATCACAAGTATAGTTCATAAGCTCCATGTGAGCAAATGCCGGGCCTGTATTGTTTCCTCATTGCCTCTAGTGTCTAGCATGTAGCAGATGATTAGTGAATATTTACTGAGTGAATGCATGCATGAAGAAATGAACAAATGGGGACTCCCCTGGTGGTCCACTGGTTAAGACTCCACACTTTCACTGTCAAAGTCCCAGGTTCAATCCCTGGTTGAGGAACTAACAACCAATGCAGCATAGCCAAAGAAAGAAGGGGGAAAAAGGAACAAATGAATAAGCTAATGTGGATAGGAGAGGCAGCAGAGAAAGGACAGAGTATACATAAGTGTTGCTCAGTACATTATGAGCCACATACGTAATTTTAAATGCGGCCACATTGAAAAAGTAAAAAGAAACATTAAATTTTGATAACATATTTTATTTGACCCAATATATGTGAAGGGCCTATGACTCACTGGGGAAGACTGAAGGCAAAAGGAGAAAGGGGTGACAGAGGATGAGATGGTTTGATAGCATCACCGACTCAATGGACACGAATTTGAGCAAACTTCGGAGATAGTGGAAGACACAGGAGCCTGGTATGCTGCAGTCCATGGGGTCCAAAGTGTGGGACACAACTTAGCGACTGAACAGCAACAACAATCCCAATATTATCAAACATCTAATCGATATTTTTTTAACTTAATAAGATAAGCAAGATATAAATTACTTAGCTCTTTTACTATGTGCTAGGCTTCCCTGGTGGCTCAGAGGTTAAAGCATCTGCCTGGAATGCAGGAGACCCAGGTTCGACCCCTGGGTTGGGAAGATCCCCTGGAGAAGGAAATGGCAACCCACTCCAGTACTCTTGCCTGGAGAATAGCATGGAGGGAGGAGCCTGGTAGGCTACAGTCCATGGGGTCACAAAGAGTTGGACACGACTGAGCGAATTCACTATGTGCTAAGTCTTTGAGGTCCCATCACTATGTGCTAAGTCTTTGAGGTCCGAAGTGAAGTCACTCAGTCGTGTCCGACTCTTTGCGACCCCATGGACTGTAGCCTACCAGGCTCCTCCTTCCATGGGATTCTCCCGACCCAGGGATCGAACCCGGGTCTCCTGCGTTCCAGGCAGATGCTTTAACCTCTGAGCCACCAGGGAAGCCCATGTTAAACATACAACACATCTCAATTCAGATCAGCCACATTTCAAGGACTCCATAGCCACCTGAAGCCAGTGGCTACCACATTTTTGAGCATGGCTGGTGAAATGTCACTCAAGGTCTAGGCAGAGGTAACCAGGGTCAGATTTGTTTCTAGAAAGCTTGCTCTCTGGGGTGGCCGTGAAGCTGACTTTTTTTTTTCCTTTTATCCTGATTGTACTATGTGGCATGTAGGATCTCAATTTCTTGACCAGGGATCAAACCCGTGCCCCCTGCACTGGGAGCAAAGAGTCTTAACCACTGGACTGCCAGGGAAGTCCCTAGCTGATGGGTTTGAGTGGAGTGGGCCCTCTCCAACCTGTCCGCTCTGGGTAGAAAGGTCACACTCAGGGCGCACCCCATTCCCCGGGCTGCGGTGTGACTGGGTGGAGACAGGCGCCCTGCTCCCAGCAGCTATCTCCCTCCTCTGGCGAACGTCAGGGCCGGAGCCCCCAGCCTGCAGTCCTCCTTGGTGACTCTGAGCTCCTCTTTCAGGGGCGGTGCTCCCTGAACAGCACAGGAGTTGCCGTCGTGTGTGCAGACACACGTGCAGCCCTCCATAGTTCAGTGAGAAAATGAAGTGCCTACTGGCATGTCTTGCAGTAGCCCCACCTGGCGGAGTTTCTTGCCGGCTCAAGAAATAAACATGGAGGCAAAAGCTGGCACGCTGGCCCTGCCTCCTTCCCTTGCTCTGCCCACCACCCCCGGGGGGTGTCCCTGGCACACTCAACCCCTGACACACCGTCACGCCCTTCCTGCTCACTGTTCTCCTGCTCACTTTCGTATTCTCTTGGACCCCAGACTCACACTGCCTTGCCATGTGCTGCACACCCTCCAAGCCTCCTCCATGTTCCCGTTGAGTCTTACAGATGGCGGGGTAGAAACCAGGAGGCCCCTGGTTTGGGAAGTTGAAGACTGGATCCTTACCCTGCTCCGTGACTTTGGGTGAATTGCTTGACATCTCTGAGCCTCAGTTTCCTTGGGTATCAAGCAGAATGGGTGCGACGAGGGGTAAAGGAGATTATGAATGCAAAGCCCCAAGCACAGTGCTAGACACAGCTGCTGCTGCTGCTGCTGCTGCTGCTAAGTCGCTTCAGTCATGTCAGACTCTGTGTGACCCCATAGACGGCAGCCCTCCAGGCTCCCCAGTCCCTGGGATTCTGCAGGCAAAAACACTGGAGTGAGTTGCCATTTCCTTCTCCAATGCATGAAAGTGAAAAGTGAAAGTGAAGTCGCTCAGTTGTGTCTGACTTTTAGCAGCCCCATGGACTGCAGCCCACCAGGCTCCTCCATCCATAGGATTTTCCAGGCAAGAGTATTGGAGTGGGGTGCCATTGCCTTCTCCGGCTAGACACAGAGATGGTCCCAAAAGGGAGCAGTGGTGACCGTGAATGGTAAATGCCCATCACCCCCAACCCCAGCTCCTTGAAAGCCAGGCTGACCTACACACCCAGGGCCTCTGGACTCTCCCTGCCACCACACCTGCCGAGCTCCTGGGACCCATCAACCATGGGCAACAGGGTTCATATCACTTTGAAACAAAGATAATGGCAAAAACAAGTGCCCGTGGGCTCAGCTCTAGGGGGTGGAGGGTAGGCATCAGTGACCCACTAAAGCTGCTTGAGAGATGCACTGGGGGCCCTTCCTGGGACAGGGCACCCCTGCCAGGACCCTGACCCAATACCAGGCCAACTTACCCACTGGGCAGAGCAGACACAAGGCCATCTAAATGTTTCAATTTCTTTTAAAATCGGGAATGGGGTGGGAATCCATTTTAGGGCAGAAGCAAATCTCACTTCAGAAAAAATAAAATTTTTAAGCCCATGAAACTTTATTATGGCGGAAACAGCCTGAAAAGCCACACGGCAGCCCTGACCTTCATTCATTCAACCACATATCCTGGGCAGGGTACTTCCTGTTGGTTCTTATTTGATCCTTATGATCTTGTCTGGCGGCACACACATCATTTTTCTTCCTGAAATGAGAAAGATGAGGCTCCTGGAGGGTAAATAAGTTGCCTACAATTTAGATGCGACAGAGGTGGGATTTGAACCCAGGTCTACCCGAGTCCAAATGCTTTTCTTCCCTAGACCACGCCCTTTGCAAGTTCATCATCTTATTTGATTTACAGCATAAGGTGGCATAATCAGTCCCAAGGTTTTTTGTTTTTTTTTTTGGCTTCACCATTCAGATTATGCGATCTTGGTTCTCTGATCAGAGATCAAAGCCACACCCTCGGCTGTGAAAGTGTGGACTCCTCACCACTGGACTGCCAGGGATTTTCAACCCCATTTTATTTTCTAAGGTTTTGTTTTGTTTTTAACGTGGACCGTTTTTAAAGTCTTTATTGAACGTGTTACAATATTGCTTCTGTTTTATGTTCTGTTTCTTGGCCACAAGGCATGAGGGATCTTAGTTCCTCTACCGGGCATCCAACCCACACCCCCACCAGAGAAGTCATTCAACCCCATATGAAAGCAGAGGAAACTGAGGCCTGAGGCGAAGGGGACCCCTTGCCCACCGGGTCCTTTCCTCGCAGTCAGTGAGGGTAGGGAACGAGCCCCCCCTCCCCTGCCCCTCCCTACCTACGGCCCCTGTCCAGCCCAAGGTCCAAAGCCCTTTCCTGCACCCCCCACGGTGCCCACCCGCTGCCCTCACTGTGGCACCCTGTCCACGTGGCTCGCCTGCCTTTCTTCCCACCTCCCTCCTCCCGTCCAGTTTCCCAGCCCACAGAGGAGCTGCCCACATCCCACCTCCTAGCAAAGCTGCCACCTGAGAGGCGGGGAGAGGAGAGCGCGAAGGTTCAGAGGCAAACCTGGGTCCCCCAGACAAACACCCCTCTGTATCTCGGCTGTGGTGACTGGCTGCGGGCCAGGCTCCCTGCGGGCGGGCGGCTTGAATGGCGGGGATTATTCCCGCACCTCCTGTCCCTGTCTGCTGCCCAGCGCCTGCCAGGCACCCCCAGCACAGACAGGAAAGGGGAGGGCCGTTCCTTCTGGACTGGAAGGTGTGGGGGACAGGCGAGTCATGGCGGGGGAGACGGGCGGGCTGTGTCCTGGACCAAGCTGGGGAGGCGGGAGAGTCACAGGATGGAGGGAGCGTGAGAGGGAGGTCACCCTGTCAGCCCGTGCCCTTTGCAGGAGAGCAAACTGAGGTGCAGGCAGGACAGGTGACTTGCCCAAGGTCCCACAGCACGGCAGTACCAGAGGTAAGACTCGAAGCCTGGGCTCCTAACTTCCAGCCCAGGGTCCCTGCCCTCCCACATCAGGCCTCACGCTGGGGTGTGGGTGGTGAGCCTGCTGAACCGGGGAGGTGGTGAGCGCCACAGCCCGGGACATTGAGCTGCAAGGGAAGAATGTCCTGTACCAGCTGCACAGCACCAGGCTTGGATTTTGTAGGACGGCACTGGCCTGGGTTTTTAAATAAGAAGAAGCTAGCTAGGGGTACTGGGGGTCAGGGCGCCTGGTTCTGAAGAGACTTGAGTTTGGTTTCTTCTCTGCACTCCCAAGCTCAGTTTATTTTCCTTTGGAGTTTCCCAGTGGCTGCCCACGGTCTACACACTCAGTTACATCTCTGTGTTCTTGCTTCAGTGGCGGCAGTGAAAAGTAACTCAGAAGCCTCAGTTGGTGTGTTTTAAAAATGTAGCAGTTACCAGGCAGGGTGGCCGAGGGCAAAGCTGAGGGGGGAGCACTGGGCCAGGTGGGACCTCATTGCGCTCACTGGCCAGGGTTCCTTCTGGTTGTCTTTGGTTCTTGCTATTGTTGTTACTGGCATTGTCTTGGATGAATCAGAAAGGAGTTCTGGAAAGAGTACCCAGTGAATGACCAACACACCTTCCCATCTCTGTGCCCCAGGCACCTCGCTGGCCCCTAGCTTTCTCCTTTGTAAGGAAAGTTTCCAGAGTGACTTCCACCAAGTCCACTGATCACAGGTGCTTAGGATCACCACAGAAGGTGTGGGGAACCAGGAAAGAAACTTTGTGGGGGAAGGAGTAGAAGGGAGGCGCCTTTTGGAGGAGCTGGATTTTCCATCATAAGTTCATTCCCCAAACTCTCCAGCAAAAGAGTGGATCTCCTTTCACTCTGGACAAACACATAGAAAATCAACCAGTTTCACTTTTTTCTTGGCTGGCAAAATTCTTCTGCACCTCCCTCCTCCTCCTAGGCAGACTGGCCCCTGCTGGCATCACCTGGGCGCCCCCTGGTCCCTGGGTCCTTTGAGTGTCTCACGCAGTTCACTCCTCCGCTTTCACGGGGCAAATCCTCCAGGAAAAGGTGCCTGGGGTGGGCTGGATTTTTTGTGTGAAGCTTCTTGTGCCCCTAAATGTTGTTCTTCTACCCTTCCACTCAGTATTTAGTTTGGCTTCTGTCCACTTCTAGGCTGCAGATAATTTTCCCTTAGAATTTTGGAGAGTTAGCTCAGAGCTTCAGGACCGCTGCTGTCAAACCCACAGACGTTCATCTGAGTGTTGGTTCATCTGGTTTCATCTGAGTGTTGATCCTTTTCTGGATATTTGGCCTTGCTATTTTTTATAACTGATAGATGTGTGGGATACTCTCTTCATACCCCGCGTTCTGGGAGATGATGATGAGCCCCACTGTGCGTCTCTTTAATTCACTTTCCTGGTGAGTCCACAGGCTTCTCATGCATGTCATTCATTTCTGGGAAATTTCCAGGTATTCTTTGATAATTGCGTCTCCTTGATTTTTGTTCCGCCTAATCACTTCTGAAATTCTTATCATTAGAATGTTGGACCTCCTGGAGGAATTTGTTTTTGCCTCTTTTCTCTCTCAGTCTTTTTTGGTTCCACTTTATGAGACATGTTCTCAACTGTCTTCGAATGCTTCTCTTGAACTTTTACATTTTTTTCGGTCGTATTTTAAATTCCTAGCACTCTTTCTTGTTCTTAGAATATTCTTTTGGTATAGCATTCTGTTCTTGTTTTATAGATGTAGTATCTCATCTTTCTGAGGATGCTGACGTTTTCTTATGCCCCTTGCATTGTCTCTGTTTGCTACACTTTTTTGTTATTTTATTGGCAGTGAAGACCAAAGGAAGGGATGGATTTGAGCTGCAAATTCCTCTTTCCAGCCCCATTTCATACGCTGGCTCTTGGTAGTATCTGCAGAATCTTTCTGGGGTTTCTTCTCTGCCTTCAGCTTTTGTTGGTTTCCCCAGTCTGCAGGTTTGAGCCTCAGTCTTTGCCAGGCTGCTAAGTCACACTCAGCCTTCAACTTTTCCAGCTTTCAAACCTGGACTGGACTCTCTCCAATGTGGCTGTCATCTCTTCTTTCCCTTTTGAGCTCGTGGAGTCATATGTCTGAATTCCTTTACTGCCATCTGTGTGGGGTGGGGTAAGTTTCAAGAGGAAGCAGAGATAATTATATTCCATCTGCTCTTTTTTTTTTTTTTTAGTTTTTAACTTTAATTAAAAGACACTTGCTCCTTGGAAGGAAAATTATGACCAACCTACAGAGTGTATTAAAAAGCAGAGACATTACTTTGCCAACAAAGGTCTGTCTAGTCAAAGCTTTGGTTTTTCCTGTGGTCATGTATGGATGTGTAAGTTGGACCATAAAGAAAGCTGAGTGCCAAAGAATTGATGCTTTTGAACTGTGGTGTTGGAGAAGACTTTTGAGAGTACCTTGGACTGCAAGGAGATCCAACCAGTCCATCCTAAAGGAGATCAGTCCTGGAGGGACTGATGTTGAAGCTTTAACTCCAATACTTTGGCCACCTAATGCGAAGAGTTGACTCATTTGAAAAGACCCTGATGCTGGGAAAGATTGAAGGCAGGAGGAGAAGGGGACAGCAGAGGATGAAATGGTTGGATGGTATCACCGACACAATGGACATGGGTTTGGGTGGACTCTGGGAGTTGGTGATGGACAGGGAGGCCTGGTGTGCTGTAGTTCATGGGGTCACAAAGAGTCAGACACCACTGAGTGACTGAACTGAACTGAATTGATGGGACCAAACTGGGCAAATAAATCCCACCAATGGGACTGAATCCTGGCAGGCACAGGCTAGAGCAGGGTGGTCCTTCAGGACAGGGTGAGCTGCAGATGTGTTTGTAGTTAGGTTGGAAGTAGGTGCTGAGATGTGAACTTAGCTCGTGCGGCAGGGACAGAATCAGGTCTGCCTAGTTGCCTCTTGAGCTCCCTCCCCATGCCTCTGCCCTGCCTGCCCAGTGTGTCTAGAACCCTTTCTCTGCTCTTCTCACAGCAGCTCTCCTGTACTCAACGCACCTCGCACCTCGTACCTGCTCCTCCCTGGGCGTGTCTGATCAACCTCTGCATCCCCCGCAGCACCTGGCCTGTGGGATGTGTCAATTCAGGCAGGATGGGGCCAAGGAAACAGGTGTGAATTGAAGTCCAACAGATGTCAGTCTGAATCCTATCTATGAGGCTAAGTAATGGCCCCCTCAAAGGTAGCCGCATCCTGATCCCCAGGTGGCCAAAAAAAAAAAAAAAAGAGAGAGAGAGAGAGAGAAAAGCATGGCCCTGCCAATGTTTTGATTTTAGCCCAATGAGACTGATTTTAGGCTTTGGACCTCTAAATGATAAGAAAATAAGTTTGTGTTATTTTAAAAAATTTATGTACTTCCGGCTGCTCTGGGTCTTTGTTGCTTTGCAAGGGCTTTCTCTAACTGCGGCGACCAGAAGCTCCTCTTTGTTGCCGTTCGCAGGCTTCTCACTACAATTGCTTCTCTTTATTTGGAGCACAGGCTCTAGGCACTCAGACTCTCTAGCTGTAGTTCCTCAGCATGGGGACTCTTCCCGGACTGGGGATCGAACCTGTGTCCCCAGCATTGGCAGGTGGATTCCTATCCACTGCTCCAGCAAGAAAGTCCAAATTTGTGTTATAAGTTGTAACTTTGTTATAGCAGCCGTAGGAAAGTAAAGCATCCTAGCTCCGCTGTATACTAGCACCGAGACCTTGGATGGGTCATTTAACCTTTCTGAACCTCAGGGCTTTTTTACCTGGAAAATAGTGATAATGTAGGTGAGAAAGAAAGTGAAGTCGCTCAGTCATGTCCGACTCTTTGCGACCCCATGGACTGTAGCCCATCAGGCTCCTCCATCCATGGAATCTTCTAGGCAAGAGTACTGGAGTGGGTTGCCATTTCCTTCTCCAGGGGATCTTCCCGACTCGGAGATCGAGCCCGGGTCTCCCGCGCGGCAGGCAGACGCTTTCTTTTACCGTCTGAGCCACCAGGGCATCCTAATGTAGCCAATAGGTGAGAAGATACGTACAAGTGTGTAGCGTGGTAACTGACACATGGTGGTCACTTGCTAAATGGCAGCTGCTGTGTTTGTGGCCACCGTCCTCATCACCCTCACCCTTGGTGTTGCTGGTCGTCTACCCACAGATATCAACTCGGAGATCGAGCCCGGGTCTCCCGCGCGGCAGGCAGACGCTTTCTTTTACCGTCTGAGCCACCAGGGCATCCTAATGTAGCCAATAGGTGAGAAGATACGTACAAGTGTGTAGCGTGGTAACTGACACATGGTGGTCACTTGCTAAATGGCAGCTGCTGTGTTTGTGGCCACCGTCCTCATCACCCTCACCCTTGGTGTTGCTGGTCGTCTACCCACAGATATCAGTATAGATTGGACATTTTCCTGTTTGTCTAGACCTTTTTGAATAGAAAGAATAGGGAGCTGTTATGAGACAGGCCTATAGCTCTCCTTCAGTAGTTCTCAACCAGGGGCGATATTGCCTCCCAGAAGACACTGGAAAACGTCTGGAGACATTTTTGGTTGTCGTAGGTGGAGGATGCTACTGGCATCTGGTTGTAAAGGCCAGTCCTACAATGCACAAGACGCCTCCAACAAAGAATGCTGTGGCCCGAGTGTGTACAGTGCAAGGCTGAGAAACCCTGCCGTTCTCTGAGGTTCTGTGGCGCCTCCTGGGCTCAAAATATCAACACGTAGTGTGTCACTGTTCGTGACGCCAGTTGTCCCGCTGTATCTCACGCACACTGCTCATTGAACCCTAGGTAGACAAGGTGCAAGCGAGGAAGCTGTAAGAAAACTCAAGGAGCTATAGGAATTGCTGATGGGTTTATTCTCTTCCGGCCGGCGCAGCAGCCGTAGCAGCAGACACGCTACATTCTCTCCTCTCCTGGCTGACCCCACGGACACAGCCGAGTCGCCACCACTTTCTAGGCGGAGCCAAGCCTACTGTACAAAGTAGCCCGTGACCAAGTATCTCATGATGCGCATGTGCAATTATTTAATGCTCTCAGCTGTTCAGTTCAGTTCAGTTCAGTTCAGTTCAGTAGCTCAGTCGTGTCCGACTCTCTGCGACCCCATGAATCGCAGCACGCCAGG
>SJYC01030645.1:0-15352 GCA_006408675.1 Madoqua kirkii
CTTCTTTGGACTCCGTTTGTACACTAGCCTGGGCCTCCCTGGTGGCTCAGACTGTAAAGACTCTGCCTGCCATGCTGGAGACCCAGGCTCCATCCTTGGGTCGGGAAGATCCTCTGGAGAAGGGAATGGCTACCCACTCGAGTTTCCTGCCTGGAATTTCCCTGGTGTGCTACAGTCCATGGGGTCACCAAGAGCTGCACATGAGTGAGCAGCTACCACTTTCACTGCACACTGGCCATCTCCACGCCTCTCTTCCTCGTAGGTTCTGGAGCCATCATTGCTGCCATTGTGGTGGTTGTCATCATCATCTTCACCGTGGTTCTGATCTTGCTGAAGATGTACAACAGGTACGGGATGCCCTGGGCTTTAGAACCATCTGGTCCCTTCAGTGATGCTAGAATGAATGGAAGCTAATGTTTGCAGTTGCCTGTTATGTGCACAGCAGTATCTTTGAGTCCATTTTCAAATGCTCTTACTTACCCTGTGTGGGTCCTTTTTTGATGTTTATTCTACTGGAAGAATAAGCCTGCCTGGTGGCTTGGGCAGTAAAACGTCTGCCTGCAATGTGGGAGACCCAGGTTTGATCCCAGGGTCGGGAAGATCCCCTGGAGAAGGAAATAGCAGCCCACTCCGGTACTTTTGCCTGGAAAATTCCATGGATGGAGAAGCCTGGTAGACTACAGTCCATGGGGTCGCAAAGTCAGACACAACTGAACGACTTGACTTTCACTTTCACTACTGGAAGAACTTCACAATGACCATAGATTTTTGTATGTGGAGAAGTATTTTCAATATACAATAATGATAATGACTTTTTTTTTTTTTGGCCACCCTGTATGACATACATGATCTTAGCCCAACCAGGGGTCAAACCCATGCCTCCTGCATTGGGAGCATAGGGTCTTAACCACTGGACAGCCAGGGAAGTCCCATGATAATGATCTTGAGCTCTGTGATAAACTCATGTGTAAGTTACAGACAGTAAAGTGGTGTTTCAATCCTCTTCTGTTGGAGAGCCCTCTGTGAGGTTATAGTGAGTGGCCCATGTAAGTACTTGATGTGACAAACACTGAAATGTACATACCTGTGACTTTATTTTCTGGGATCAAATAAGAGGAAATAAAATAATATAAATTAGTTGTTTAAAGAATAAGTGTTGTGTTATCACCTCTAGTCACAACTTTGCTAGAAGACTGTTCTTTTGAGGGAAGAAATCAAAATAAAAAGACTGCATTCAATTACATCATAGAAGACCTAGAAGCCATTAAAAAATTTTTTTGTAGAAATGTATTTATTGATGAGAAAAACTGTTTACAACATATTGTCAAAATGTGCAAGGCAGTAGGTATATCATGATCGTATACATGGGTTACACAGACACACCCAGGCAAAGTTCAAATAATACACAGCAAGGTATTAACAACCAGTATGTCTGCATAATGGAATTGCTAGTAGGTTAGTTGGTAGGTTGGCTTTTACACGGTCGGGGGTGTGCTTCTTGATATCTGCATTGTTTTTATAATGACAATGTTATTTGTAAAGGCAGCTAACATATATTGATCTCTTACTATCAGTGAAAGTGAAAGTTGCTCAGTCATGTCCAACTCTTTCTGAACCCATGGACTATACACTTCATAGAATTCTCCAGGTCAGAACACTGGAGTGGGTAACCTTTTCCTTCTCCAGGGGATCTTCCCAGCCCAGGGATTGAACCCAGGTCTCCTGTATTGCAGGCGGATTCTTTACCAGCTAAGCCACCAGGAAAGCTTACTATGTGCTGGGACAATTCTAAGCTCTTTACATGTATTAACTCAGTTAGTCTTCATAACAGTGTCAGAAAGTGGGTATTCTATATCCTGTTTTATACGTTTGAAACAGGCAGGGGAAGATTAAGTGACATGTCCAAGTTTACTCAACCCTAGTTGATAGAGTTGGGATTCAAACTCATCCATCTTGTTTCAGAGTACACCAGTACACATATAATAATAATAATAATATTTCATATGTTAAAAACTATTTACAATTTGGGTATATTTCAAACCAAGTTGCATCCAACCCCACGGTCTACCTATCATTCTTCTCTATCATTGCTGGAACTCTGAGCCCCTTTCTAAATTGAAATTGAGATGGAGGCTCCACTCAGCCCATCCTGTTTACAATGATGCCTGAGCTGGGAACTGAGAAACCTGGATTTGGTCTTAAGTCTGTCAAAAGCAGTCAAGTTACTGAAGCTCTCCATGCCTTGATTTTATCATCTTTAGAGTGGAAATGTCTCTAAATAGACATTGTCCAAAGAAAACACAGATAGGGTATATTTCAAACCAAGTTGCATCCAACCCCACGGTCTACCTATCATTCTTCTCTATCATTGCTGGAACTCTGAGCCCCTTTCTAAATTGAAATTGAGATGGAGGCTCCACTCAGCCCATCCTGTTTACAATGATGCCTGAGCTGGGAACTGAGAAACCTGGATTTGGTCTTAAGTCTGTCAAAAGCAGTCAAGTTACTGAAGCTCTCCATGCCTTGATTTTATCATCTTTAGAGTGGAAATGTCTCTAAATAGACATTGCTCCAAAGAAAACACAGATGGCTTCACTCAACATGACTGAATATTAGAGAAATACAAATCAAAGCTATATGAGGTCGAGTTACAGATGCATTGAATATCCTTAGGGTTGCCAGTTGGTAAGAAGAGAGAGACAAATTGGAAGATTGGGACTGACATATAAACACTATTCTATATAAAAGAGATAATTAATAAAAACCCACTGTTTAGCATAGGGAGCTCTGCTCAGTACTCTGTAATGCCCTATATGGGAAAAGAATCTAAAAGAGAGTGGATATATGTATATGTATAGCTGATTCACTTTGCTGTACAGCTAAAATTAACACAATATTGTAAGTCAACTATATTCCCATAAAAATTTGAAAAAAACACCTATAGTGAGGTATTGCCTCATACTGATCATTATAGTTTAGTGGTCCCATTTGTATTTTTGAATATTTTTAATTAAAAGTACTTTTAAGGAAAAATAGCAATTTCCCTTTAAAAATGTGGTGGCCCAGTACCACGTGGTGTAGCTTCCTCCAGGCACTGTAAGTTAAACTCTGCTGCTGCTGCTAAGTCGCTTCAGACGTGTGCGACTCTGTGCGATCCCATAGACGGCAGCCCATCAGGCTCCCCCATCCCTGGGGTTCTCCAGGCAAGAACACTGGAGTGGGTTGCCATTTCCTTCTCCAATGCATGAGAGTGAAAAGTGAAAGTGAAGTCGTTCGTCATGCCCATCTCCTAGCGACCCCAGGCTACCAGGCAAGAGTACTGGAGTGGGGTGCCATCGCCTTCTCCGAAGTTAAACTCTACATAGATTAAATTGGACAAGAGAAACATGTTCAGTGTGTGGAATGAAAAAACACACATATATGCTTTAGAAAAAAAAATTTTTTTAATCTGCAAATAATAAATGCTAGAGAGGGTGTGGAGAAGAGGGAACCCTCCTGCACTGTGGGTGGGAATGCAGGTGGTGCAGCCACTGTGGAGAACAGTATGGAGGTTTCTTTAAAATCTTAAGATGAGAGTAACCGTGCATGAGTGCTAAGTTGCTTCAGTTGTGTCCAGCTCTTTGCAGCCCCATGAACTATAACCTACCAGGCTCCTCTGTCCATGGGATTCTCCAGGCGAGAAAACTAGAGTGGGTTGCCATTTCCATCTGTTCAGTTCAGTCGCCCAGTCATTTGCGACCCCACAGACTGCAGCACACCAGGCTTCCTTGTCCACCACCAACTCCTGGAGCTTGCTCAAACTCATGTCCATCGAGTCGGTGAATCCATCCAACCATCTCATCCTCTGTCATCCCTTTCTCCTCCTGCCTTCAATCTTTCCCAGCATCAGGGTCTTTTCCAATGAGTCAGTTCTTCACATCAAGTGACCAAACTATTGGAGTTTCAGCTTCAGCATCAGTCCTTCTAATGAGTATTCAGGGCTGATGTTCATATGAACTAGCAGTTCCACTCCTGGGCATATATCCAGAGAAAAATTGTACTTCAAAAAGATACATGCGCCCCAATGTTCATAGGAGCACTACTTAACAATAGCGAGACATGCAAAAAGCCTAAACGTCCATCACAGATAAATGGATAAGGAAGATACGGTATGCGTACAGAATGGAATACTACTCATCCATGAAAACGAATGAAATAATGCTATTTGCAGGACATGAATGCACCTAGAGGTTATCATACTAAGTGAAGTAAGTCAGAAAAAGAGAAATATCATATATCATTTATATAAGGACTTCCCTGTAGCTCAAACAATAAAGATCTGCTTACAATGCAAGCGACTAGAGGTTCATCCCTGGGTCAGGAAGATCCTCTGGAGAAGGGAATGGCAATCCAATCCAGTATTCTTGCCTGGCAAATCCCATGGACAGAGGAGCCTGGCAGGCTACAGTCCATGGGGTCGCAAAGAGTTGAACATGACTGAATGATTAACACACAGATCATTTGCATATGGGATCTAAAACCTGATACAAATGAACTTATTTATAAAACAGAAACAGAGGCTTTCCCTAAGTGTGGCTAAGACACTACACTTCCAATGCAAGGTGTGAACGTCTGATCCCTGGTCAGGGATTCTTTTTGGCAGTGTGGCTAAAAAATGAAATAAGTAAATAAGATAATACTGAAACAGACTCACAGACATAAAAAAACAAACCTATGGTTACCAAAGGGAAAAGGTGGGGGCTGGGGGAAAGGAATAAATTAGGAGTTTGGGGTTAGCTGATACTATACATAAAATAGATAAACAACAAGGTCCTACTGTATAGCACAAGAAACTATATTCAATATCAGTATCTACATTAATCTCCTCGCTGGAGCTGTGGCTACAGAGCCTGTTCCGCAGGGCACATAACGAGGAAGACTCAGCCCTGTGTGGGTATCTCATTACAGGAAAATGAGGACAAGACGGGAGCTGGAACCCAAGGGCCCCAAGCCAGCTTCCCCTTCTGCCCTGGGTGCAAACAGCAACAGCGGCCAACAGCCTGCAGCGGCGACCTTCAGCCCTGTTGATGTCCACGTGGAGACTCGGTGACTCCCACGCTGGTGCTGTCTCGGCCACTGTCCAAAGAGCCTTCGGTCAAGACCAAGAAGCACCTTTCTCCTCTGGCAGCTTCATGATGAGTCCCTTCTGATCAGGTTGACGGGGGCATCTCTTACTCAATCCCTTATGTTTCTGGCGACCCCCGCCCCATCCTGCCAGGCCCCAGCCCAGCTTCATCCGTATCCCTGCCACCACCCTTCCTAAAAGCTCTGCTAACACTGGGAATCCACTGATGTGGGTGTAGCTGTCTCCTCTAAATGCAGCAGCTGGACAGACAGACAGGCAGGCAGGTAAGCAGAGAGCCCAGGCTTCTTCTGGTTAGGAGTCAGGAGTCAGGGCATGCTCCTGAGAGGGTCTGCTGGGGTCATATCAGAGGAAGGGCCCTATCCAGAGCTTTGCAGCCCCAAATACTCGATCCTGTAATCAGGCACAGGGGAACTAACTGGGACTAACTAACCAAAACTCAACTTGTTCATGTATAACTTATTCTTGCCTGGAGAATCCCAGGGATGGGGGAGCCTGGTGGGCTGCCGTCTATGGGGTCACACAGAGTCGGACACGACTGAAGTGACTTAGCAGCAGCAGCAGCAGGATTAAATGAATGCTAGCTAGCTTCTGACAACTGATCTGCATATTTCTCCATCTTTAAGAAAGGTTATAGAAAAAACTGAATTCTCCAAAGGTGTCTACATCTTTAGTAAAGAGTCAAAGTCAAGGACACAGGATGACCTTAGGAAAACATGGGAAGAATGGCCTTTGGAATGAAAGCGAATTGCAGTGTCCACAGCCAAGAATGATCCTGGAGACTGGCCAGGGCCCCTCCCTGCCCAGGGGGCAGTGTGGCTGGGTTAACCAGGACTCGGTCTCATTTCTTGGCTTTCCTCTATCTGGATTCTGAGCAGTCCTCACTTTCCAGTTACCACCTTGCCTCCAAGGTCAGGCATTTGGAGACTGATCAGATTACAGCTCTATTTATGTTACCTCTACCCTTCCTGCTCACTTTACAAAGATTCTGGATATATTCAAAGTATCATATTCACAAACCATTCCCCTGGACAGAACTCATCTCTTTGACTCCTTAGCCTGGAGAACAGTTGAAAAAGGAAAGAATTTGGGATTAAAGTGACCTGTTTCCTAAGCCCCACTTGCTGGTCATGAGACCTTGGGAGAGTGACTTGACTCCTCCCTATTCTGTTTCCTAACATGAAGTGGAATGATGTCTGCCCCACTGGATGGCAAGTCAAGGACCTCGTAAAGGAGCTCAGGTGGTGCCTGGCACCCAACAGATGCTTTCCAAATTGGAATCACCATTATCATGAATTTCTTCCATTGCAAGACATACACTTGTTCCCATTTTAATGATTCTGAAGTCAGAATATGTTTTAAAATTGATGGGTCCATTAACAAAGTTGTATTTTTTTTCCTCTCAAAAAGCTGTTTTTTTAACCAATTGTACATTTTATAATTGACAACATCTTGGAAACAAGGTAATAAATCTGTATTCTGTTACAGAAAGTGACACACTCTGACATTTAATCTTAAATTCTAGAAGTCTCTCCTTCTTGTAGTCAGATATCCCTTGTGAGGGGAAACTAAAGATCTTGGAGGTGGGAAGACTGAGTTATACAGCTGAGTTATACAGCTCCCATCATCCCACTATAAAAATGCTCACTTCAGTGTGTCTGGAGAGGAACTTTCCTGGCAGTCCAGTGGTTAATACTTCACACTCCCAATGCAGGGGCATAGGTTTGATCCCTGGTCAGAGGACTACGAACCCGGAGGGCCATGTGGCCAAAAAGACACACACACACACACACACACACACACACACACACACACAAGAATACGTCTGGAAAAACACTGGCAAATTCTTTCTTCCCAGGCATCTCTTCTCCATCCTGTGTTTAAATATCCACCAGACACTTTGCAGGGTGCTTTCATGTAAGTTTTCTCCTGGGATTTATCTTTCCCACTTACTCTGGGAGATACTATTTTTTCCATTTGCCATTGAGAATTTCAAGCTCAAAGAGAAAAAATACTTGCCAAAAGTCTCACAGCTAGTAAGTTGCTAAGACAAGACTCAGATCCAGGTCTCTTTGACTCCAACGTCCATTTTTGTGTTGTATCTATCACATTCTTCCCTAACATCCTGGCTCAAAGAATGTGGATTCTTCTGTGAATTCAACAAGAGGAGGACAGGCTTATTCACGTGTCTGAGTGGAGATCAGGGTCTAGCTTCCACAACAAAAGTGGGATAAATTCACTTTGGTAGCTTCTTTGGGCTTCTGTAGCCAAAGGGACTTTTTCCAAGTCCAGCCAAGCTCTAAGGAGTCCTGCTTCATTCCCTCTACCACTTAGTCTCAAGGAACAAGGCACGAGATGCCTCAAAGCAGGGCAAAGCCATTTAAGGCTCAAGCCCACACAGATATGTTTCCCAAAAGTATTTTGCTTAAAAAAAAAAAAAAGTTGGACCATAAAGAAGGCTAAGCACCAAAGAACTAATTCTTTCGAACTGTGGTGTTGGAGAAGACTCTTGAGAGTCCTTGGACTGCAAGGAGATCCAACCAGTCCATCCGAAAGGAGATCAGTCCTGGGTGTTCATTGGAAGGAGTGATGTTGAAGCTGAAACTCCAGTACTTTGGCCACCTGATGCGAAGACCTGACTCATTTGAAAAGACCCTGATGCTGGGGAAGATTGAAGGTAAGAGAAGGGGATCTCAGATGATGAGATGGCTGGATGGCATCACTGACTCAATGGACATGAATTTGAGCAAACTCCGGGAGATAGTGACGGACTGTGTGCTGCAGTCTATGGAGGTGCAAAGGGTCAGACACGACTTAGCAGCTCAACAAGAAAAACAACTCTAAAACCAAACTCTCCTGCCCACAGTAGACTCTTCCAAGAAAAGCATATTCCTCTAGTATAAATGAAAGTTTGGAAATGGAAAAGGAAGGTAAAGAGGTGAGGGGGAGGCAAAGAAAAAAGGATTGTTGTGTTTTGGTTTTCCCTGATGAACTCAGTAAACGTCCTTAGGGCTCCTGTTTGCCGGCTGAGGTGCTACTACACACAGTAAGCGGGGTCCTTGCTCTCAGGGAGGCTGCAGCTGGCTTCCTGAGACAGGCATCTTGCAACACAGTTGCATTTTGTTTCTGACAGGTGCCTTTCCGCACTGAGCAGATGGTGCCTTATTTGGCCACTGTATCAATGAAAGATATTCAATGCTTAAATGTCTAAAAATAAAAAAAATGTTTAAATCAAATATTTGTTGAGTTGATTTCAATTCAGAGCTAACAAATACCTTTTCTGGAAACTTCCTTTCCTTGACAATGTAAACAGGATCCTGAGAGGGAAGGCCAGAGCTGTTTCAAACATTGCACTCTCAGTTCTAAAGGATGGTGGAAAAGATGGACTGCTCTGTGAGCCAGAAAACTTGTTAACTTCATTAAATATTACAAAGGGAATTCCATTTCACAGTAGGCTGAGATGCCAAAGTTTGGAAACTGCTAGGAGTGGAGGAGACATTAGAATAGAACCCAAATCACCAATAATGATGTTTACCATTAATTAAGCTCTTCTGCGTGCCAGGCATAGGATGAGTCCCTTCTACCCACTAACTCCTTTAGCCATTACAGCTCGCATGCAAAGAGTGAGCATTATTTCTATCTTTTGGATGAGGAAATAGGTGCAAGTGAAACAGGCGGTAAGGGGGCAGGGCACACCCTTTAAAAGAACAGTATAGTCCAAGGACACAACGTACGTAAACTTATTAGAACTAAATAGGTTCAAGATGGTGAATTTGTCAACTTGCACTAAACCTGGAGCCTCAGTGTGCATTCATTGTAACACATCAGCAAGCTAAATGACACACTCAAAGGAGCCACGACAATTCCCAGGCAGACTTTAAAGGTCAAAGAGTTCGATGGCCCACTTCCTGGAAATCTCCACCCCTTCCCCAAAAGAGCTGGAACACTTCTTCCACACGTTAGCCTATGAAATTACCCAGCCCATAAAAGCTAACCATACCATATTTCGATGCCACTCTTGCCTTCTGAGATGACTCACATCCTCTGTGTGGAATCTGTTCCTCTCTAAATAAGTCCACTTCTTACCTATTACTTTGGCTCTCATTGAATTCTTTCTGCCATAAGACATCAAGAACCTGAGCTTCTTTAAGTCCTAAAACCATATGTGTGATCTCAGTTGGAAGATCATGGATTTTGGCTGATTTGAGTCCCTGTATATGAGTCCAGTCCTAATCTGAGGTGAACAGTCTCAATATCATTGGCATTTGTCCTTTTGGTGATGTTGAGTTCATTTGGCTGGTCTAATGATTAAATCGACACAAGACAGATTAACAGGAGAAAAAGATTAATTCATATGCACAGAGGTCAGAAATGAGACCTCTGAATTGAACAAAGCAGGATGTTTATGCAGTATCATTTTTGGTTCATTGTGAGGGGATTCCTTGGTGGCTCAGATGGTAAAGAATCTGTCTGCAGTGCAGGAGACCCTGGTTTGAACCCTGGGTCAGGAAGATCCCTGGATAAGAAAATGGCAACTCACTCCAGTATTCTTAACCTGGACAATCCCATGGACAGAGGAGCATGGTGGGCTACAGTCCATGGGGTCGCAAAAGAGTCAGACATGAGACGTGACTGAGCGACTGAACAACAGCAACAGCAATGAAATAAAGAGGCTTGGGCCTGGAGCAACAGATGAATGAAGAAGTGACAATATTTGTTCATACAGTTTTATTAGCCTTGAGTTCCCTAACTCTGCTGATAAGGATGCTCTCTCTCTTCCTGGTACAGGGAGGATACCCTCACATGGGAGATTTATTTCCCACTATCAAGGAGAGAAAGGCCTGTTAGAGAGGTTTTTATAAGTATCATTTTTTTTTCCACCAGCTGTTTCTCAAGCAACCTTAATGCAAAATAAGATGCCATTGTGGGGTAGCTTGGGGCAGGCTACTCTGAGCACCAACAGTGACCATTCTTGTGTTTGGGAAATCTTCTACTTAAAAAGAGGCAGGACCACTTCCTGATATAAAAGCTCAAAAGGCCAGATGCTCATTTTCCCAGGGTCCCTTGCAGCTAGGGGGAGATCACGTGACCTAGGCTCTGCTAATCAATCACTCCTGCCATGGACTTCAAATCCAGAGTTGGCAGCATCAAGGAATAGGAACTGTGCAGAATCTGCTCCAGTGGCAGGTGCTGGCACCCTACACAGGGGCAGCCACGTCAGGGATTCAAGCCGCCACATCAGGCATTCGTTTCTTTTTTCTTTGTTTTATTAATTAATTAATTTTATTTTTGGCTGTGCTGGGTCTTCTTGCTGTGTGTGGGCTTTCTCTAGTTGCAGCGATCGGGAGCTCCTTTTCATTGCGGTGCATGGGCTTCTCCTTGTGGTTTCTTTTGTTGCAGAGCATAGACCCTAGGTGCACAGGCTTCAGTATTTGCGGTGCCCAGGCTTAGTTGGCCCAAGGCCTGTGGAATCTTAGTTCCTGGAACAGAGATCGAACCCATGTTCCCTGCATAGAATTCCCTGAACAGGCAGATTCTCAATGGAATGGGACTTTCCAGGAAAGTCCCAGGGGGCATCCTGTAGTCCAGCCCCAGTGCCTATTGGAGCTGGCTGTGTGAGCTCTACTTGACTGCCACAGCCGTGGGATCTGTGCCAGACTGGTTGGGTGGTGTAATTTTAAGCATCACGCCAGGCATCATGCCTCTGAGCCTGCTTCTGGACTTCTAGGAATTCTGGCAACTACCTGACTCCTTTTTCTGCTTAAATCAAGAGTCACTTCCTGTTGCTTGTGGCTAAGTACTGTGTGGCTGTAGGGGACTTTATGGCCACCCGCATGGGAAGTGGCTGGTACTAGGACCCAGGCCCCCAAAGCTCTGGCTCTTTCCATGCAGATGCTTCCAGGTGTGTGATCAAAGGATCCCAAAGTGCCATGAGATCAGAGAGGAGGTAGCGTTACCATCAATTCCTCTTAACCCAGAGACTGTGTGACTATTGAGGGAGTATCTTAAAAGTACATGGAAGAATAGGTAGGTTTTTTTAAATTTTTTTAATTGAAATATCACACACACACACACACACATACAATGTGTGTATGCAGTTCAAAAAATGTTCACAAATTGAGCACACTTGTGTAACTGGTATGCAAATGAAGAAGTACAGTGTCACCAGCACCCTAGCACCTCCCACCTTTTCTTCCCACCCTACTCGCCTCCCACAAGGAGTACCCACCATCCTATACCCACCATCCTATCCCCACTATCCTATACCCACTATCCTATCCCCACTATCCTATACCCACTATCCTACCTGTACCACCAGAGAACAACTGTGTCTATAAGTAGAATTATAGTGTAGACTCTTGTTTCCGGATTGTTTTACACAGCATGGTGTTTGCAATATATGTTCATCCTGTCACCTGTAGTTGAAGAGCATCACTTCTCATTGTAGTAGTGTTTCATCATGTGACAAAAATTAAGTTTAATTTTTTGGGGGGGTGGGGAGAGGCCTCACCATGCAACATGTGGGATTTTAGCCCCAGGCCCCTGATCCCACTCACTGGAAGGGCAGAGTCTTAACCACTGGATCACCAGGGAAGTCCCTCACTGTGCTTTCTAACCTGTTTATTTTTAACTGCAGGATAACGGCTTTACAACATTGTGTTGGTTTCCATGTATCAACATGTCAGTAGGGTTTTAACTTGCATTCTCTGATGATGAGTGGAACTGATCCCTTTCATGTTTATTGGCCATTTCAATTTCATTAGATTTCCTCCTTTACAAAGTCGCCTTTCCATTTGTCCATCCATTGTTTGTATTTGGTGGTTTCCTTTTTTATCATTGACTTGCTGGAGTTGTGTATCTGTTCTGGATATAAGTCCTCTGTCATCTTATGGCTTGCCTTTGAAAAAACTAACAGTTTTATATGTATATAAATTGCATTCCATCGGGTTCACCCTTTTAAAGTATGCGCTTCAGTGGGTTTTGGTATTTTCACAGTTGGGCAGCCATCACCACTATCAGATTCCAGAAGAGGGCTGAGTTCACTTAGTCCTTCTCTGTGGCTCACATTCACGGGCACTGGAGAGACAAAGAGGGTGGGATATATGCGGCCCCTGACATCACCGAACTTCCTGTGTAGCAAGAAAGACAATTAAACAAACCCCTGCAATATGGAACAATTATTCTCGTGATAGAAGGAAGTTCAGGGTGTTATGAAGCCTCTTGCTCAGGCACCTAGCTCAGCCCAGAGGTTGGCACGTGGGGAAGAAGGTTCCTTGGTCGAAACAACATCTATGTGAAGAGAGAAAGACTGAGTGGGAGTCAGCAGGGGAGGGTGGGAGGAGAGGAAGGGACGAAGAGGAAAGCCCTGCAGGAGGAAGAGGCTGCAGCTGAGCAGGAGTTCAAGGAAGCAGTGGGAGATGGGTGAGGGACGAGAGGTTCCAGGATGAAGGATCTTCGGGGCTTCGCTGTCTTGGAGGGAATGTGGAGCCATGGAAGGTGCTGGAGCATGGAGTGAGCAGATCAGAGCTGTGCTTTCAGGAGATGGATCCTGCTACAGTGTGCAGAATGGGTTGGTGTGGGAGAGACCAGAGGCTGGGAGGACAATTTTGAGTCTATGGCAAGAAGTAACAGGAGTGTCTGTTAATTTTTAAATGCCTTTTCTAAATAACCCTCGAATTATGAAGTTTTGTTCTTTTCCTTGTTTTTAAGTAGCTATTTGTGGGTGTGCAGTAACCCAACAAAAATGTCTCCAGGAATCGTCTCAAGCCCACTGGATCGTAGCACACAGCGGGGCATTGTCTCAGCTCTGTAGCCCTTTGTCCTCAGACACCCATTCCCTGCACAAAAAATTTCCTGGCAAACAGGCGAATTACTGTGGTTCAGCAGATACTACTGTCCTGGACTCTGATGGTCTGCCCACGTTCGGGAGGAGCAGGTAAAAACAAAAATGACCTTCAGGTCTCTAGTGACATAAAATCCTCTGTCTGATCACAGCCCAGGTATTAGCAGAAAGGGCCCCTTCCCGGCTCAAACTCAGTCTCTTGAGTTGAACGGTACTTGGGACCCCAGATGCTCTTTAAAGATGCTGCAGTGCCTTAATTGATCTCAAAGAAACAGAGCAACCAATTCACTCATTCTTTCTAGCTTTTCAGTTCTTGTCTTAGGAGGCATATGGAGTAAAAGAGATAGAAACCATTAATGTCTGAGTAGTCACAGCATTGAATGGAAGAACTGTGAACTGGGCAGTTTGCGGTGTATAATAAAGAACAGGAGGGAAAAGGGGGTGTTGTTTTGTTTTGTTTCGTTCTGTGTGTTTGCTTCTCCACCCTGCCTGGCCTCCCGCAGAGACAGCTCCACCATTCTCTCCAGATTATAGCTCTGTCATCCTCCACTTTCTGTTTTCCACTTCAGCCTGGCCTGCCGCAGTCCATGGGGTCCCAAAGAGAGGGACACAACTTAGCAACTGAACAACAGTAGCAACTTCACCCTGAATCCCCACCCCTGCTTTTCTTCTCCACCATAGACACTCCCTTTAATTTTTAAAATTTATCTCATTGAAAACAAATGAGCAAAAACTTTCCATTGACCACACAAGTCCCTCCTGGCACTGGGCCATATCTCTGCTTTCCCTGATAGCAAAACTCTTCCAAAGTGCTATGGAACAGTCTTGGGAACAAGGCAGGTGAGGACAGAGAGGAATGGAGGAGCGACCCATAGGAAAGGGCCTGAGTGGAATAAGGCCGACCCCGCACAGGTATAGAGCTGAAGGCTAAGTGGGGTCACTGTCTCTGTCCCTCTGATCAGCTCGGTGGGTGGAGGCCCGGGGGTCTGCACTGGGTGGCCTTGGGGTTGCTGGTGGCCAGACACCAGAGTCAGGGAGACCTGCATAAGGACTTTCACAGTCCCAGCTAGACACCCCGGTGAGGCTTTCCACCCAGGACACACAGGAGCATCCAGCACGGGCACACCCAGGTCACAACCATGGAGGATTCGCCCCCCGCCCCCACTGGCCACGCCCGTGACCGCCTCTCCCACAGAGCACGTGGACATGACCATGAGCACAGCCTGTGTGCTGGGGCCACAGCGCTGATCTCTGCTCTGCAGCTGCATTTTTCTCCCCCTTCCCTGTCCCCAAGGAGTCCAGTTTCCCCCAGCAGTGCTCTCCACCCCCGATCTTACTCGGTTTGCTTGGGATGAGTGCCGGGGAGCTGTCTTCTGGCACCTTGGCCTTCCTCCTGCCCTGAAACCTCTTCCCCATCACCCTCTTCCCCACCACTCTCTGGAGCACCATGGAAAGTCCTTGCTGTGTCTCGAGACGACGGGTCCTCCTCAGGGGAACTGTCGCCTCTTTGTAACACCTGTTAGAAGGATCGGCACATGCTCTGGATCACACGTGGAAGTCACAGGCGTGGAAGCCACAGGAGAGTCCTCTGAAGGAGCAGCAGAGTTCAGAGGAAGAAGAAAAGGAAGCGGGAGCTGGGTGGTCTCAGATGAGGAGAGGGAGGAGCACAAGACTCGAAGATGGGCCCGAAGAGCCCGCAGCCCCAGAGGACAAATCAGGTTCAGACCTGCAAGCGTTAGGCTGAACCTGGATGCCCATGGGCACCATCGGCAGATGGTCTGGAAGTCCGGGGCTGACCACAGTAGACTGTCCTGCTGCAGGAAGTGCCCCATGGAGTTGGGAACTTTGCCTTGTTGGTCCAGTCTGCAAATAGGGGCTCCGGTGGGTACAGCCTGTGCCCTCCTCGCTCAAGGACGGGCCTGGGCAGTAATGCACCAGTGGTTCTGAACCTGGCTGGGCTCTGCCACTCACTGCGTTGTCTATGGAGCAACTTTGCCCTGTGTGCGGGCGGCCTGAGCTGTTGAAGGAGGCGTCGCCACTGCGGCACTTGGGAATATGCCGGGGCAGGTTGTCATGCTGCTGCTGACAGTCCACTCAGGTGAGCGTTGGGATGAACTGCCCCAAACTTCTAGCCTCTGATTCCCCTATGTCAGGGGTCTGTGGAGGTTGGGGGACCTGGCCAGGCACCTCTGCTAAAGGAAGGAGCCATATCAGAAGGAAGCAGTGGCTTTGGTACAAGCACCAGTAGCATCTGGCAGTCTTCCAGGGCCTGTAGAGATGAAATTGAGAGGCAAGAGGGACAGTGCCTTTGGGCACGGGCTGGCCATGTTGTTGGATTTGGGGGTGGGGGTGGGCAGGGTACCTGGGGTCACAAAGAAGGCTGGAAG
>SJYC01030646.1:0-26913 GCA_006408675.1 Madoqua kirkii
TGCGGAGCAGACCACTCAGATGGGCAGGGGTACTCTAGACCTGGGAGGACAGGCCCAGACACAGGGTTTAGACAACAGTTTTGTTAATTTCAGGCTGAACTCAAGGCAGCTGAGGCTCTCTCCATGCACACACAGGCATACTCACACACACACCAAGAAGCACTTACCCAGTCATGGGGATGATGGAAATGAAGTCCCTCTGGCCATCGTATGCAACAAACCTGATGCAGGTGAAGCGTTCAAACTCAGCAAATGCCTCCAGGATGACTTGGCGGCTGGGCTTATCTGATGAAGAGACACGTCGGCTAAAGCCCCAGCCAGGCTCCCTCCACTGCTCTCCCCCAACTGTCTACATGTGGGGAAGGAGCTGAGCTTCAGATCATTCTCCAGTGTGGAACATCAAGAAACGTCAGCATGGGTCTTCCCTGGTGGCCCAGTGGTTAAGACTCCATGTTCCAAGTGCAGAGAGCATGGGTTCAATCCCTAGTCAGGGAACCAGGATCCCACATGCCTCACAACATGGCCAAAAAACAAGTAAGGATGGATGGATGGATGGATGGATAGAGGGGTGGATGAATGGGGGGGTGGATGTAGATAGATAGGAAGAAAGGGCAGCATGATGGTGTGGGGAGGAAAAAGCAGGGCTCCGGGTGCACCCTGGCTGTGTGACTTTGGGCTGGTCACTATCTTCTGGGCCGTCTGGTCTTAAAATGGATCAGACTGTCCCTGGGCGTGGCTTCCCCATCAGCTCCTCTAGGACTTTAGCATCCCAGCTCAGGGGCCCATGAGACAGAGGGCTTCTGGTAGAAGGGTTCTTTGGGTGATGGTAGAGGAAGCACAAAGGGGAATTAAAACCCAGAGAGGGGACTTCCCTGGTGGCTCAGTGGTAAAGAATCCGCCTGCTAATGCAGGTGACATGGTTCGATCCCTTTTCTGGAAAGACCTCACATGCCGCAGAGCAACCAAGCCCGTGAGCCACAACTGCTGAGCCTGGGGTCTGGAGCCCATGAATTGTAGCTGCTGGAGCCGGCGCGCCCTAGAGCCCGTGCTCTGCAATAGGAGAAGCCGCCACAGTGAGGAGCCTGTGCACCCAGCTAACGAGCAGCCCTTGCTCACTGCAGTCAGAGAAAAGCCTGTGTGGCAGTGAAGACCCAGCACAGCCAGTATAAATAAATACAAATGAAAAATAAAGTCTGCTGTGTGTCATTAAAAAAAAAAAAAAACAAAAGGAAGAGGAGCTGGGCTGCACAGGGAGGAAGGCCCTTGGCTCCAGGGCCTGGGGCCGACTCACCGTACTTGCTGGAGAGCAGGAAGGGGACCTCCACGACACCGCTGTTCTTGGGCCACTTGCTGCTGGTGGCTGAGAACAGCCGGAAGGGACTCTGAGGAGAGAGGGGGGCTTGGGGAGCAGCCAGCCAAGCTTCCTGCCCCGAGGCTGCCACCCCTCAGGCCCCAGGAGCCCTCAAGATGTGTGCAGTGAGGGTGGCTGCTCAGAGAAGGGACAGAAACAGGGAGGCCGGGGGCCAGCTGTGTGACGCGCGGCACAGCCCTTTGTTCTAGAGAAAGAAGTTGCCACTTACTCTATCAGGGAGAGAGGCCTATGAAACTCAGTAATGTTTATCTTTTTGCCAGTTTTTCTAAATGTCCTATGGACATCTAATAACAACATATGAAATACAAAATTTTAAACATTTGTGTAAAATATTAATAAAATTAAGTATAAATCTATTATATTTAAATTATTAATGATATCATTCAAGATCCTAATGTTTTCTGCACTTGATATAATATTCTCAGAATGTTAATATGTCTCACTATGATCATATACTTTTCTTTTTTCCTATTTCTTCTGATTTTTGTTTTATGTATCTTTGTTAAGGTATCTAATGGTTTATGATGTCTATCTTTTTGTGAATTGTGTCTTTTATCATTACAAATATTCATCTTTGTTTCATTTAAAAATAAATAAATAAACTTTTAAAAAAATCCCCTGATTTAGAGACTTCCCTCCTGGTACCATGGCTGAGACTCCTCACTCCCCATGCAGAGGGCCCAGGTCCCATCCCTGCTTAGGGAACTGGATCCCACATGCTTCGGTTGGGAGTCTGTGTGCTGCAGCTGGGGACCCTGTGTGCCCCAGCTAAAGACCCCGCAGGTTGCAAGGATCCTCGAGGGTCCCAGGTGCCACACTAAGACCTGGTGCAGTCAAATAAATAAATACTAAAATAAAGAAGAAGAAGTGAGATACAAGAGTACATACTGTATCCAAAAAACATAACCCCATGATTTAAATACCTTCTATCTACTGCAGCTTCCAAAAGTGTAACCTCAGACCTCTCCCCTGAATTCTATTCTAGACAAATGGGCAATAGACCCGTAATACCTCCACTTTGATGTCTAATGTGCATCCTGAACCTCCAAACCAGACTCCTGGTTTTTTCACCTGAAGTTACTCTCCTCCCTAGTCTTTCTGCCAATCTTCCGAGTGCTCAGGCCAAAACCCTCAACAACATCCGTGGTACCTCCAGTTCCCTCAACACCCATTCACTCATAAATTGTCTGCTCTTTTTAAAAATCCTCGCTCTTCTCGCAGTTTACAGCTGGCCTTTTTACTCTTGGTGGTATCTCTTGATGAACAAATGTTTTTCATTTAATGTAGTCAAATTTGTTTCTTTTATGCTTAGCACTTCTGAAAATATTTTGTCTGAGGTATTTATTCCCCATCCCTAGTCCTTAAAGATATTTTCTGGTAGCTTTTTGTTTTTTCTCTAAAGATTGACCTTTCACATCTCTTGTTCCACCCTCTTTTAAGTCACTATCGCCTTGTCCTGGATCACTGTAATCCCTCATTAATGCTTCCCCAGCTCTGCACAAAAGGCATGGTGATTCCTTAAAAATAAGCCAGATCATTTCACTCCTCCCCTAAAAGCCTCTCATTTTGCTCCAAGCAAAACCCTAAGTGCATACCGCAGCCTGCAAAGCCCTGTGTGACCTCGCCGGCCACACCTCTCACTTCCCGTAACTCTCTCTACTCTGACCACGCACTGGCCTCCTTAATGTTTCTAAAGCATGCCAAATGCACTCTCACCTCAGGACCTTTGCACATGCGGTTCTCTGCCCAGAGTTCTCCTCCTCTACATAGCCAATCTTGTTCCTCCTCTTAAAGAGTTTCCCTTACCAGAGAGGGCCTCCATGGCCACCCTGTATTAAAAAATAGCACGTATCTGACTTCTCTGGTGGAACAGTGGATAAGAATCTGCCTTCTAATGCAGGCTGGATCCCTGGTCCGTGAAGATTTCACATGCCATGGAGCAGCTAAGCCTGTGAGCCACGACCACTGAGCCCAAGTGCCGCAACTAGAGAGGCCTGAGTGCTCCACAGCCCACGCTCCGCAGCAAGAGAAGCCACTGCAACGAGAAGCCACAGCGAAGAGCAGCCCCTGCTCGCCACAGCTAGAGAAAGCGCACATGCAGCAACAAAGAGCCGTGCAACCAAAAATACATAGTAGAAAAACACAGTGAGTCTCTTAAAAAGATACCACGTCTCCTGCATCCACGATCTCCATCTTGTGTTTCTCATTTATTTTTCTTTATCATCTCATTCCTTCTAGTAGAATATAAGTTTTATAAAAACCACAATTTTCTTAGTTTGCTACTATATCCTCAATGTCAGGAGTGGTGCCTGACACATAATAAGTATTAAAGAATACTATTGAATACATGATGGAGTGAATGACTGTGTCTTGAAAAATATAGTGTTCATTTAAGAATAAATGTTGTGAATGTACAAAAGTTTACAAAAATGTGGTATAGGTATTCTGCTTCTTACCTTCTCACTGAACATATTTATGATACAGCCATACTGCTGAATGTAAATCCGGTTCATCATTTCTAACCACTGTATCAGTTCAGTTCAGTCGCTCAGTCGTGTCCGACTCTTTGCAGCCCCATGAATCGCAGCACGCCAGGCCTCCCTGTTCATCACCAGCTCCCAGAGTTCACTCAGACTCGCGTCCATCGAGTCAGTGATGCCATCCAGCCATCTCATCCTCGGTCGTCCCCTTCTCCTCCTGCCCCCAATCCCTCCCAGCATCAGAGTCTTTTCCAATGACTCAACTCTTCGTATGAGGTGGCCAAAGTACTGGAGTTCCAGCTTTAGCATCATTCCTTCCAAAGAAATCCCAGGGCTGATCTCCTTCAGAATGGATTGGTTGGATCTCCTTGCAGTCCAAGGAACTCTCAAGAGTCTTCTCCAACACCACAGTTCAAAAGCATCAGTTCTTCAGCGCTCAGCCTTCTTCACAGTCCAACTCTCACATCCATACACAACCACAGGAAAAACCATAGCCTTGACTAGCCTTTACTAGCTGACCTTAGTCAGCAAAGTAATGTCTCTGCTTTTGAATATGCTATCTAGGTTGGTCACAACTTTTCTTCCAAGGAGTAAGCGTCTTTTTAATTTCATGGCTGCAGTCACCATCGGCAGTGATTTTGGAGCCCAAAAGAATAAAGTCTGACACTGTTTCCACTGTTTCCCCATCTATTTCCCATGAAGTGATGGGACTGGATGCCATAATCTTCGTTTTCTGAATGTTGAGCTTTAAGCCAACTTTTTCACTCTCCACTTTCACTTTCATCACAGTCAAAGGCTTTGGCATAGTCAATAAAGCAGAAGTAGATGTTTCTCTGGAACTCTTGCTTTTTCCATGACCCAGCGGATGTTGGCCATTTGATCTCTGTATAGTGTTTCATCGAAGACCACATTTTCTCATCTGTCTCCTTAATGGTGGACTCACAGTGTGCCTCCAGCTTCAGCTACATACACAATATGAAACTTTATTGTCATTTTTATTTACTAATTTGTGTCTGACTCTTCTTTTTTATTATTATGTTTTTGTGTGGGTCCAGCTCTTTTGTGACCCCAAGAACTGTAGTCTGTCGGGCTCCTCTGTTCATGGGATTTCCTAGGCAAGAATACTGGAGTAGGTGGCCATTTCCTTCTCCAGGGGATCCTCCCAATGCAGGGACTGAACATCCATCTCCTGAATTGACAGGCAGATTCTTTTCCACTGAGGCACCAGGTAAGCCCTCTTCTGAAACGTACACCTTATTAATATGTGTGAAAGGTCTTTTTGGTATTTGGGGGGTGGGGAGTGGAGGGAGTGAGATGGTATACGCATATATACTCAGGAGTAGAATTGGTGAGTCACAGGACAAACATAGATTACTTATCTATGCACAGCATTTTGGGACAAAGCACACATAATTTATGCCTCCCTCCATCAGCAATCTGTAAAAAATTCTGTTTTCTCCGTATCTTTACTGGCCCTTTGAATTGCCTTGAGTTTCTACTTTTCGGCATTATGACAGATATAAAATGTTATCTAATTGTTGTTTTCGTTTGGATTTCTCTGATTACCAGCTAAGAGCTCATAGAGTTTGAAGTTCTGACATTTGCAATATTGGGGTTTTTTTGTTTATTTTGATTTTACTTTGTTTTTTGAGGGGAGAGAGAGGAGGAAGGGGAGAAATCACTATTTAGATACTGATAAAATTTATTAAGTCATTTAGATACTGATAAAATTTATTAAGTTGTATATTCTCCTTTATTCCCCATATCTCATCGCTTTCTCCTGGATTCAGTTCTCTTCCTTAGCTCTCTACTTTAGGAGGGATATCAAAGGTCTTTCATGGCAACATTCCTGAGGGCTTGAATAAATATGTATTCCCCTGGAGTATTTAAATGACAGTATAACTAGAGATAAAATTCTTGTTCCAAAATTCTTTGCCTTCAGCATTTTGAAAAAAAAAGTCCATTGTCTTTTGCATCCCAGCTATTAGGGAGTTCAGTGATATAATATGGCCAGGAATTTTTCTCTGCCACATTGTGCTGTATTTGTAAAATACCGAGTGAAATGTGTAAATGTGAGGGCTTCCCTGGTGGCTCAGATGGTAAAGGGTCTGCCCGCAGTGAGGGAGATCCAGGTTCAGTCCCAGGGTCAGGAAGATCCCCTGGAGAAGGAAATGGCAACCCACTTCAGCACCCTTGACTGAAAAATTCCATGGACAGAGGAGCCTGGTAGGTTACAGTCCATGGGTTCACAAAGAGTCGGACATGACTAAGTGACTCCTCTTTCTTTTCTAAGTGAAATATGGAACATTTTTGGACTTTTCTGGTGATCCGATGGTTGAGAATCCGCCCTCCAGTGCAGGAGACAGGAGTCCCATCCCTGGTCAGGGAACTAAGACCTCACGTGCCGTGGAGCAACTGGGCCTGTGCGCCACAGCTACAAGAAGCCCTGCCCCTCAACAAAGACCCAGAGCAGCTAAAAAGAGAGCAACGTTTCTAAAACGTGGCTCTGAACATGCCCTAATTCAAGAGCTGGAGCGTTACCAGCACTGCTTAATAATCTACCTCCTCACTCCTTCCCTATCTTATCTTCTATTCTCCACCATCACCCCATCAGTGAACCACCTTCCCAAATGTTCCTCACTTTAAAAATAATTTTGCCATAAACGCATGCTTTCCTAAAATAATACATTGTTCAGTTTTGCTGGGGTTTTTTCAGCTTTTAATATATGAGCTCATATTATGCATGTGAAGTGAAACTGAAGTGAAAGCCTCTCAGTCGTGTCCAACTCTTTATGACCCCACAGACTGTAGCCTGCCAGGCTCCTCTCTCCAAAGAATTCTCCAGGCAAGAATGATGGAGAGGTTAGCCATTCCCTTCTCCAGGGGATCTTCCCTCCCTGGGGATTGAACCTGGGTTTCCCACATTGCAGGCAGATTCTTTACCATTCGAGCCCCCAGGAAAGCCGTCAGATTGTGCATAGTCTTCTGCAACTTGTTTTTTTTTTTAACTCAACTTTAGATTTCTGTTTCATCTATTTTGTGGAATGGAACTGTACTTAATCCTGTTTCTTTTTGCAAAATATCCCACATTGGAAACATATTACAATCTATCCCTTTATCCTGATGACAGACATTTAGGTTTAGGTTCAAGTTTTTGACAGTAGAAAGAATACTGTTATGAATATTTTATACATATCTCTTGGTACATGCATACAACTGTTGGGAGTAGAAACGCTGGGTCATAAGGTTTGCACATCTTTAATTTTTTCAATAAGGCCAAATTGTATTCTGAAGTGTTTGTAAAATTTCCTTTTTTTTTTTGAATTGTGTTATAGCTGCTTTACAGTGTTGTGTTCTTTCCACTGTACAATGAAGTGAATATGTCCATTCACTTCAGCTAGCTGTATACATTTATCCACTTCCTCATGGATCTTCCTCCCCAGCAACCATCCCAGCCACCTAGGTCACCACAGGGCACCAAGCTGAGCAACCTGCACTATACAGCAGGTTTCCACTAGCTATCTCTTTTACCCACGACAGTGCACATATATCAGTCCCAATCTCCTAATGCACCCTGCGCCCATCCTCCCTGTGTTCACACGTCTGTCCTCGGTTGGCATCTCTATTCCTGCCTTTCAAATAGGTTCATCTGTACCATTTTTCTAGATTCCACATGTATACATTAATATACAATACTTGTTTTTCCCTTTTGGACTCACTTCACTCTGTATGACAAACTTTAGGTCCATTAACATCTCCATAAATGACCCAATTTAATTCCTTTTTATGGCTGAGTAATGAATTAATGCTTTTGAACTGTGGTGTTGGAGAAGACTCTTGAGAGTCCCTTGGACTGCAAGGAGAGCCAACCAGTCCATTCTGAAGGAGATCAGCCCTGGGATTTCTTTGGAGGGAATGATGGTGAAGCTGAAACTCCAGTACTTTGGCCACCTCATGCGAAGAGTTGACTCATTGGAAAAGACTCTGATGCTGGGAGGGATTGGGGGCAGGAGGAGAAGGGGACGACCGAGGATGAGATGGCTGGATGGCATCACTGACTCAATGGACGTGAGTCTGAGTGAACTCTGGGAGTTGGTGATGGACAGGGAGGCCTGGCGTGCTGTGATTCATGGGGTCGCAAAGAGTCGGACACGACTGAGGGACTGAACTGAACTGAATATTTCACTGTATATATGTACCACATTCATCTGTCAATGAGCATTAATGACATTACTTCCATGTCCTGGTTAGAATGAAACAATGTTCTTCAGAGGAAGATAACAGAATCTAGTTTCTGTGACATATCATCCACAATGTCAAGTATATAATAAAATTATTAGACTTTCGGACTTCCCTGGTGGTGCAGAGGATAAGAACTTGCCTGCCACCAATGCAGGGGACATGGGTTTGACCCCTGATCTGGGAAGGGCTTCTTCTTCCACATGCTTTGGAGCAACTAAGCCCATGCACCACAACTACTGAGCCTCTGTTCCAGAGCCCAAGAGCAGCAACTACTGAGCCTGGGTGCTGCAACTCCTGAACACTGGGCACCTAGAGCTCGTGCTCCACGATGAGAAGCCACTGCAGCGAGAGGCCTGTGTATCATGGCAAAGAGTAGTCCCCACTTGCTGCAACCAGAGAAAGCCCAAGGAAAGAGCAATGAAGACCAGCGCAGCCAAAGATAAATAATTATTTTTAAAAAATGATTAGACATTCAACAAAACAGGAAACTGTGATCTGTAATAAGGAGAAAGATCAGTCAGTCTAAAGATACCCACAAATGACTCAAACGTTGAAATTAGCAAAAAGTTGAAATAACATGGGTGAATTTATCAGAGTCTACGGAAGATCTGCATAATGACTGAAGAGATGGGAAATGTCAGGAGAGAGTTGGAAACTAATAAAAGAAAAACCAAGTTGAAATTCCCAAACTGAAAATGCCGTATCTGCAGTCAAAAATGCTTTGGGTGTGATTAACATTAAGTTGGATATAACCAAGGAAATGATCAGTGAACGTAAAAACAGATCAGTAGATGGGAGTTGCTTGGTGGCCTAGTGGTAAGGATTCAAGGCGTTCACTGCCGTGGCTTGCCCAGGTGTAATATCTGGCAGGGGATTTGGAATCCTGAAAGCTGCATAGTGTTGGGAGGGGGAGGGGGGAACAGATCAGTGGATATGGTCTCATAGAGAGAATGAATGATCGATAATCAAAAAGGAAAACAAAGAAAGAAAATCCAATTAATGCCCAAAGGGCAATAACACAATAATCTTTGGAGTTGTCTTTTTCTTTTTAAATTTATTTTATTTTATTTTTGGCTGCGCTGAGTGTTCATTGCTGCTAGGATTTTCCTCTAATTGCAGCGTGTGGGGGTTGCTCTATAGTTGCGATGCGCAGGTTTCTCATTGCTGTGCCTTCTGTTGAGTTGGCGAGCTTCAGTAGTTACAACACGTGGACTCAGTTGTTGTTGCTCCCCGGCTCTAAAACACAGGCTCAATAGCTGCGGCTCACGGGCTTAGCTCCCCAAGGGGCGCTAGTGGTGAAGAAGACGCCCGCCTATTCAGGAAGACCTACGAGACATTGGTTCCATCCCTGGGTTGGGAAGATCCCGTGGAGGAGGAAATGGTAACCCACTCCAGTATTCTTGCCTGAGAAATCCCATGGACAGAGGAGCCTGGCGGGCTACAGTCCCATGGGGTCACAAAGAGTCAGACACGACTGAAGCGACTTAGCAGGCACGCACGGGTTTAGCTGCTCCTCGGCGTGTGGGATCCTCCCAGATTAGGGATCAAACACGTGTCTCCTGCATTGGCAGGAGGATTCTTTACCACTGAACTGCAACTGGAGCCCTGGAATTATCTTTTTCTAGTAAAAAAAATTTTTGTATTGCTGTTGGAGAGAATAGCAAGGAATTTCCGTGGTGGCTCAGATGGTAAAGCGTCTGCTCATAATGTGGAAGACTCGAGGTTCGATTCCTAAGTTAAGACCCCTGGAGAAGAAAATGGCAACCCACTTCAGCATTTTTGCCTGAAAAATTCCATGGACAGAGGGGCCTGGTGGGCCACAGTCCATGGGGTCGCAAAAAGTCGGACGCGACTGAACTACTTCCCTTTCTTTCTTTCTGGGCAGAAAGCATTTGGGTTAATATCGTCACCCGAAAACTCGGCCTCTCTGTACATCCTTGCCGAATCAAATCCCAGAGGCATAAGTTTTGGGTGAAGCAGGAAAGGATAGCCTTATTGCTTTGCCGGCGAAGGGAGACACACGCGGGGCTTTTGTCTCGAAAATCTGTGTCTCAAATCCAGAGAACTTAATGATGGTTTTTATAACAGTGGGTCAAATGTAGGGTCTGAAGGAAATGGCAACCCACTCCAGTACTCTTGCCTAGAGAATCCCATGGACAGAGGACCCTGGCCAGCTACAGTCCGTGGTGACGCAAGAGTTGGACGCTACTTAGTGACTAAACCACCACTTGACAAGATTGGGTGTGAAACCGCTTGCACTCCCTTCACCTCCAATCGGGTGGGTCCTCCCCTGAGCTTGATGAACGGCTTGTCCCTTTCATAATACCTTAAGTAGCTTCTTGGCCGCCCCTCCCTCGTCGTTTCCCACATGGTCTAGCGGTTAGGATTCCTGGTTTTCACCCAGGCGGCCCGGGTTCGACTCCCGGTGTGGGAAAAAAAGACCCTTTTGGGTTTACCAGGTGGCGCTCTTGTAAAGAATCCTGTCGATGCAAGAGACAGACAGTAAGAGACGCAGGGGTATATCGCAGCACGCCAGTCTTCCCTGTTCACTCAGACTCTCCACTACTACTTTTATAGTCTGTTGTATCTGACTCTGTGACACCATGCACCATAACCTGCCAGGCTCCTCTGCCCATGGAATCCCCAGGGAGTGAGTCGCCACTCCCCTCTACAGGGAATCCCCCGACCCAGTGATCAAACCCATATCTCCTGCACTGCAGGCTAACTCTTCACCATCTGGGCCACCACTTGTGCTACTGACTGACCAAATTATCTGGACCTCTACTGGACATTGTTTCTATGTGGCAGCAGAGTAGAGTGCTAAAGAACATGGGCTTTGGCGTTGGAAGTATCTGGGTACTCATCTAGTTTCTAACACCCATTACTCTGTGGCCTTGGGGAAATTAATTAGGCCCTCTGTGCCCCAGAGAGATGGAGGTAATACTAGAAGCTCCTTCCCAGGGTCATTGTGAGGACTGAGTAAGATAATTCTATGGAAACCGCCTAGCACAGTACCTACTAGACTATAAGTCTGCAAAACAATTACTAATTATTGTCTGTTATTGTTGCCTGTAACCCAAATTTATGAAAGTCAGAAAGGACGGTGATGTCTATTAGTTGTCCCCACTGTTTAGGCATTTCATAATCAGTTGAATTGTAAAAAAAGTTCTGAGAGCAAAACCAATTATATTTTGATAGTAAAGTCTATTACTGGGTTCAAGCTAAAATAGTGTCTTAGAAATAAATAGATTAAATTAGGGAAAATTGATTTGCAACAAAAATTCAGACCCCAAACTACTAGAAAACAAAAAACAGATTTAAACTACTTTTGACCAGTTTAACCCCAGTTTGTGTCTGTAAGATTTGCTGGCCAAAGTGCCTAATTCTCTGGCATGTTTAAAAACCCTACTATGCATTTTCATCACAGATGCATAGTAGGGTTACTAGACACTTAGGGAAAAACATATTGGTTTTAAAGGTGGGACTAGAGTCTAATCTCTGTAGTAAAGCAACATGACAAAGCAAAGAGGTGGGCCAGGGCTCTGACAGAATAACTATCCACGGAGGATGCAGCTGGTGCTAAAGGAGGTGTGAGATGCAAACACTGACAGAATCAAAAGAAGTGAAGCTGAGTCTGGCCTCTGCACCCCGACACTGAATTAATTCTTGGAGCCAGAATTTTGGATGAAGTAAAAAAGAGTAGCTTTTATTACTCTGCCCGACTTTCCTGGTGACGTGGGCTTCCCTGATGGCTCAGACAGTGAAGAATCTGCTTGCAATGCAGGAGACTCAGGTTTGATCCCTGGTCAGGATGATCCCCTGGAGAGGGAAACAGAAACCCACTCCAGTATTCTCACCTGGAAAATTCCATGGATAGAGGAGCCTGGTGGGCCAAGGTCCATGGGGTCACAAAGAGTTGGACACGGTTGAACAACTGACACTATTATTTTTGCAGGAAGAGGAGGCCACAGTAGTCTCAGTTCAGTTCAGTGGCTCAGTCGTGTCCGACTCTCTGCGACCCATGAATCGCAGCACGCCAGGCCTCCCTGTCCATCACCAACTCCCGGAGTTCACTCAGACTCGCGTCCATCAAGTCAGTGAAGCCATCCAGCCATCTCATCCTCGGTCGTCCCCTTCTCCTCCTGCCCCCAATCCCTCTCAGCATCAAAGTCTTTTCCAATGAGTCAGTGCTGCGCATGAGGTGGCCAAAGTACTGGAGTTTCAGCTTTAGCATCATTCCTTCCAAAGAACATCCAGGACTGCTCTCCTTTAGCATGGACTAGTTGGATCTCCTTGCAGTCCAAGGAACTCTCAAGAGTCTTCTCCAACACCATAGTTCAAAAGCATCAATTCTTTGGTGCTCAGCCTTCTTCACAGTCCAACTCTCACATCCATACACACTAAGGAAGCCCTTAATTAGCAACTATTCAAATAATCCCTTTCTAAATCAAGGAAGGTGATGGGAGGCAGGAGTCTTGCCTGCGAGAAAAGGGAATCAGAAAGATCTCCATGCCTGGGATCCCAACACAGCCCTTCTCGGTTTCAGCCTTCTACAAATTAGTATCTAGCCTTACATACTTTTTAAGTGCTTTGATCAATGAAAAGTAAAGTCGCTCAGTCATATCCAACTCTTTGCGACCCCGTAGACTGTAGCCTACCAGGCTCCTCTGTCCTTGGGATTTTCCAGGCAATAATACTGGAGTGGATTGCCATTTCCTTCTCCAGGAGTTCTTCCCAACCCAGGGCTTGAACCTGGGTCTCCTGCATTGCAGACAGACGCTTTACCATCTGAGCCATCAATAGTAAATAATAAGTGAGATAAAAGTACACCTCTTTAAAGAATTGGATAATCCGCATTGCGGGCAGATTCTTTACCAGCTGAGCCACAGGGGAAGCCCAAGAGCACTGGAGTAGGTAGCCTATCCCTCTGCCATCTGATCTTCCTGATTCAGGAATTGAACTGGAGTTTCCACATTGCAGGTGGATACTTTATCAACTGAGCTATCAGGGAAGCCCATAGTTTTTAAATGTTCTAAATAATAAATGAAATAAAAGTACGCTCCTCTAAAGAATTGGGTAATCACTGATAAGACCTGCTAGGCAATGCCCCAAAATATTGAAAAGAAATGCAATAATTCCTTTTTGCCTATTTCCAAACTTTGAGTAGTTTTTCCTTAACAAAAGTTAAGACCTAAGGCTTAAAAAGAGAGAAACGTGGCTTTCTCTTTCTTCTTTTCTTTCCTCTCTTTTTCTCTCTTGAAGACTTCTAGAGTTTTCTATATATCAAGAACTATACTAAACATTTTAGGAATATAAATGTGTTTAATCAGAGTAAAAGACAAATTGTCCCCAATTGATCTAGGGCAAAATGCTTTTTGTAGGATCTAATTCACAGCGTCCCTCTAGGAAAAACAAAAACAACGTTTTTGAGAACGTGTTGTCGATTAAAATGATGCACAGGGTGAGAGTTAAGTTTTCTTTGGGGCAGAATGAGAACTGCTGCCTGGGAGACTGCAGCACCTCAGCCAGCTCTGAGGAACTATTCCAAAGAGGTGGTGGGGGAAGGTCAACATATAAGATGTTGGTGAAGGGGGAGTTCAGTGCAATCGAGCGCCTTACAAAAGGTTTTCTACTAGTCAAGAGGAGCTGGGATTACCATGAAGGGGTTTAGTACTTTTCTAGATATGAGGAGATACACAATGGCAGATTTTATTTTCTTGAGCTCCAGAATCACTGCAGACAGTGACTGCAGCCACGAAATTAAAAGACCATTGCTCCTTCGAAGAAAAGCTATGACAAACTTAGACAGCATATTGGAAAGCAGAGACCTCACTTTGACAACGCCAAAGCTTTGCTTTTTCCAGTAGTCATGTATGGATGTGAGAGTTAGACCATCAAGAAAGCTGAGTGCCAAAGAACTGATGCTTTTGAAATATGGCATTGGAGAAGACTCTTGAGAGTCCCTTGGACAGCAAGGAGATCAAACCAGTCAATCCTAAAGGATATCAATCCTGAATATTCACTGGAAGGACTGATACTGAAGCTGAAGCTCCAATATTTTGGCCACCTGATATGAAGGGCCGATTCATTGGAAAAGACCCTGAGGCTGGGAAAGATTGAGGGCAGGAGGAGAAGGGGACAACAGAGGATGAGATGGTTGGATGGCATCACAGACTTCATGGACATAAGTTTGAGTAAACTCCAGGAGATAGTGAAGGACAGGGAAGTCTGGCCTGCTGCAGTCCATGGGGTCACAAAGAGTTGGACACAACTTAGCAACTGAACAACAAAGACATGTTCCAACGGTTCCCCAGAACACAGAATGCCTCACTCTCCACCCTAAACTGCCTTCAGGGCACGTCAAAGGTCAACAACTGCACCAGCACTATATCCAGTCTCCACAGCATCAGATGGCAAATGGCCTTGTTGCTGTTCAGTCGTTGACAAACACTTTTGGCAGGTACCAATTTGTAGTTGACAATGTTTAAATCTGGAGAAGGAATGACAACCCACTCCAGTATTCTTGCCTGGGAAATCCTACGGACAGAGGAGTCTAGGAGGGTCCATGGTTCACAAAGAATCAGACATGACTGAGCAACTGAGCACACAGTTTAAAGCAATTTTCTGATGAATTTTAATGGGATCAATACATTCTGGAAACTAGTTTCTTGTTGTTCAGTCATTCAGTTGTGTCTGACTCTTTGCAACCCCATGGACTGCAGCACATCAGGCTTTACTGTTCTTCACAATCTCCCCAAGCCTGCTCAACCCATTGAGTCGGTGGGTGATGCCATCCAACCGTCTCATCCTCTGTCATCCCCTTCTCCTCCTGCCTTCAGCATCAGGGTCTTTTCCAATCATCAGGGATCCAAAATATTGGAGCTTCAGCTTCAGCATCAGTCCTTCCAATAAATATTCAGGGTTAATTTCCTTTAGAATTGACTGGTTGGATGTCCTTGCTGTCCAAGGGACTCTCAAGAGTCTTCTCCAATGCCATATTTCAAAAGCATCAATCCTTTGGTGCTCACACCAGGGAAGCCTGGTGTGCTACGGTCCACGGGGTCACAAAGAGTCAGACACAGCTGAGTGACCTCCTTTATGGTCAACTCTAACATCCATACATGACTATTGGAAAAACCTTGGCTTTGACTATGCAGACCTTTGTTGGTAAAGTAATGTCTGTTTTTTTAATGTGCTGTCTAGGTTGGTCATAGCTTTTCTTCCAAGGAACAAGTGGCTTTTAAGTTCATGGCTGCAGTCACTATCTGCAGTGATTTTAGAGCCCAAGAAAATAAAGTCTGTCACTGTTTCCATTGTTTCCCCATCTATTTGCCATAAAGTTATGGGACTAGATGCCATGATCTTAGTTTTTTGAATGTTGAGTTTTAAGCCAGCTTTTTCACTCTCCTCTTTCACTTCTATCAAGAGGCTCTTTAGTTCCCCTTTGCTTTCTGCCATAAGGGTGGTGTCATCTGCACATCTGAGGTTATTGATATTTCTCTCAGCAAATTTGATTCCAGCTTGCACTTCATCCAGCCCGATATTTTGCTTGATGTACTCTGCAGAGAGCACTTGCAGGGCTTCCCTCGTAGCTCAGTCAGTAAAGAATCTGCCTGCAATGCAGCAGATCGGGTTCAATTTCTGGGGCAAGAAGTACCTTTGGAGAAAGAAATGGCAACTCACTCTAGTATTCTCATCAGGAGAATTCCATGGACAGAGGAGCCTGGCAGGCTACAGTCCATGGGATCACAAGAGTCAGACACAACTTAGTAACAAAACCACCACCACTCTGCATATAAGTTAAATAAGTAGGGTGACAATATACAGCCTTGACGTACTCCTTTCCCAATTTGGAACTAGTCCATTGTTCCATGTAGGAAACTAGCTACTCACCTTCCTGCAATGCAGGAGACCCAGGTTCAGTCATGGATCTGGAAGATCCCCTGGAGAAGGGAATGGCTACCCATTCCAAAATTCTTACCTGGAGAATTATGTGGACAGAGGAGCCTGGCAGGCTACAGTCCATGGGGTCACAAAGAATCAGACATGACTGATTGACTAACCCACACACACACTACCCAACTGATTTCTATCTGAGAGTCTTCTATCAAGGGTCTAGAAACTCGTTTTTTTTTCTTTATCTGATCAAACAATGGTTGTCTATCCATTTCCTCTTTTCCATAATGGAGCAAATCTTTTTAAAAAATCTTTTGGTCATGCAGCATGGACATGTGGGGTCTTATTCCCCAACCAGGGATGGAACTTGCACCAGTACACTGGACCACTAAGGAAGCCCCTGGAGCAAAATTTTTATTTGGCTACTAAAAGCCTTTTCCTTTGGAACAAGATTATAATAGACCTTTGACATATGCTATTAACCAAATTATTTATAAAGTCCAATTTTCTATAACAACCCTCAAAACAACCCAAGAGATCTAAATAGAACTCTACCCTCCTTTCTCACCCAATGTTTGTGGCTCAAAATTGCAAACACTTCCCTTTCCCTGGAAGAAAGTGAAAAAGTTGCTCAGTCATGTCTGACTCCTTGCAACCCCATGGACTATACCATCCATGGTATTCTCCAGGCCAGAATACAGGAGTGGGTAGCCTTTTCCTTCTCCAGGGGATCTTCCATTTGAATTTGGGTGAAGCAAGAAAGACAGTTCAGGTGTGTCTCTTAAATGTTCAGGGGAAATGAAAAGTCAGCCTCTACAACCCCAGGGTGTCAAAACCACAGACTGTCTGTGCAGTGAACTGTTCTGTATTCACTCAATTGGCTTTAATATATGAAATATATAAAATGCAAACAGATCAGGGGTAGCCTTTTAAAAAACTTACGCATTTTATTATAGGATTATTTAATACAACAAAAGATTTTCCAATATAAAATGTCCAATCTACCTATTCTAGACTAACATTTCCATTAATTCACTTTACATTTACACACACTTCTTTGGAATGAGGTTATAGACCACAGCATCTTAGCCTCTATTGGCTCCATGAGTTGCCTTGCAGCTATGGAAAGTGAAAGTGAAGTCGCTCAGTCCTGTCCAGTTCTTTGCGACTCCGTGGACTATAGCCCACAAGGCTTCTCCATCCATGGGGTTTTCCAGGCAAGAACACTGGAGTGGGGTGCCATTATGGAAGCTCCTCTTTCTCCTGCTGCCTGGGCCTCAGGAGAGTGGAGGAATGACGGGCATTCCTGCTGTGGCGGTAGGTGTCTAGATATGATCGTTGCATATGCTGGCTCTACCACCCCCACTCGTCTGGTTGTAGGTTTGACAGGTGAGTTAAATAACCTCAATTAATTGATAAGACATGGTGACCCTCATTGGCATGTAAGCAAATAGGTCAATTCATAATTCATACATTCTACATCTGGTCTAAATGTCTTTATCAAGGGTCTAGAAACTCGTTTTTTTTTCTTTATCTGATCAAACAATGGTTGTCTATCCATTTCCTCTTTTCCATAATGGAGCAAATCTTTTTAAAAAATCTTTTGGTCATGCAGCATGGACATGTGGGGTCTTATTCCCCAACCAGGGATGGAACTTGCACCAGTACACTGGACCACTAAGGAAGCCCCTGGAGCAAAATTTTTATTTGGCTACTAAAAGCCTTTTCCTTTGGAACAAGATTATAATAGACCTTTGACATATGCTATTAACCAAATTATTTATAAAGTCCAATTTTCTATAACAACCCTCAAAACAACCCAAGAGATCTAAATAGAACTCTACCCTCCTTTCTCACCCAATGTTTGTGGCTCAAAATTGCAAACACTTCCCTTTCCCTGGAAGAAAGTGAAAAAGTTGCTCAGTCATGTCTGACTCCTTGCAACCCCATGGACTATACCATCCATGGTATTCTCCAGGCCAGAATACAGGAGTGGGTAGCCTTTTCCTTCTCCAGGGGATCTTCCATTTGAATTTGGGTGAAGCAAGAAAGACAGTTCAGGTGTGTCTCTTAAATGTTCAGGGGAAATGAAAAGTCAGCCTCTACAACCCCAGGGTGTCAAAACCACAGACTGTCTGTGCAGTGAACTGTTCTGTATTCACTCAATTGGCTTTAATATATGAAATATATAAAATGCAAACAGATCAGGGGTAGCCTTTTAAAAAACTTACGAATTTTATTATAGGATTATTTAATACAACAAAAGATTTTCCAATATAAAATGTCCAATCTACCTATTCTAGACTAACATTTCCATTAATTCACTTTACATTTACACACACTTCTTTGGAATGAGGTTATAGACCACAGCATCTTAGCCTCTATTGGCTCCATGAGTTGCCTTGCAGCTATGGAAAGTGAAAGTGAAGTCGCTCAGTCCTGTCCAGTTCTTTGCGACTCCGTGGACTATAGCCCACAAGGCTTCTCCATCCATGGGGTTTTCCAGGCAAGAATACTGGAGTGGGGTGCCATTATGGAAGCTCCTCTTTCTCCTGCTGCCTGGGCCTCAGGAGAGTGGAGGAATGACGGGCATTCCTGCTGTGGCGGTAGGTGTCTAGATATGATCGTTGCATATGCTGGCTCTACCACCCCCACTCGTCTGGTTGTAGGTTTGACAGGTGAGTTAAATAACCTCAATTAATTGATAAGACATGGTGACCCTCATTGGCATGTAAGCAAATAGGTCAATTCATAATTCATACATTCTACATCTGGTCTAAATGTCTTTATCAACTGCCCATGGGTCACTGGATCACAGCCCCTCAGGCATTCCACAAGATCAAAAGTGAACGTGTGTGATCCAAACTTATATTTGCTGACTTGCTTCCCTATGTTTGGTCTCTAGCCAGCCCTACATTTACAAGACAGTGTAAAGGATCCTGCCCATTGGGGGAATTTGGGTGTGGGAGATAAAGAGGAAAAAGAATGACCTCTTAGAATGACAGGATTTGCTGCTCATTTTAAATGAAATCAAGAATGATTTTCAGTCACTGATCACTTATGGTCACCATTGCCAGAAGAGTTCTAGGCCACAAAGTGAAGGAAGTTGATCCAGGCCTCTCTGGCTTTCCCTTCCTCTCACCTGGGTGAGATTGGGAGGCATTTCATTGACCAAACTTGTTTGCTTACTGACCAATAGGATAAGGTCTGTCTACATTCCCTCCTGCAGTCATTTGCTTAACACCAACATGAATGTCAAGCCATTTGTAATGTTGTGGTTGCAACTCCCAGCAGATAAACCAAACCCTGAACCTGAGTTTGTTGTATGTCAGCTCTGTGATTTTAGGCAAGTACCTTCTCCTTCCTAGGTCTCACTTTACTCATCTCTAGAATGAGGATAATCCCTACGCATTAGCTTGTGAGGGCTGTTTCAACAAAGTGACGCAGACTGGGTGATTCAAACAAAAATTCATTTATCTAATTTTTAAATTTTTATTTATTTATTTGGCTGCATCAGGTCTTGGCTTCCCAGGTGGGTTGGTAAAGAACTTGCGTGCCAATGTCAGAGATGTAAGAGGCCAGCACTCAGTTTCCTGGAGAAGGGCGTGGCCACCCACTCCAGTATTCTTAACCTGGAAAATCCCATGGACAGAGGAGCCAGATGGGCTGCAGTCCACAGGGTCGCAAAGAAGTGGACATGACTGAATCGACTTGGCACACACGCACAGTCTTACTTGCAGCAGGCGGAATCTTCTTTCTGGCATGGGGATGCTTCCTTGTGTGCCTTCTCTAAATTGTGGCATGCATACTCAAGTACTCGGGCTCAGTAGCTGTGGCACATGGGCCCAGTTGCCTGACCAGGGATCAAACTCATGTCCCCTGTGAAACCATTTATCACAGACTGGGACTTGAACCCATGTGCTGGGACTCGAACCCAGCCAAAACCCAGTTTGGGACTCGATCCCATGTGGCTGGGATTCCCAAGCAGGGTTTGGCTGGTTCAAGTTCCAGTCATATGGGTTCGAGCCCCAAGCAAGGTTTTGGGTGGGTTTCAGGTGGCTTGGGGAGAAAGCAATGGCAACCCACTCCAGTACTCTTGCCTGAAAAATTCCACAGACAGAGGAGCCTACTGGACTACAGTCCATGGACTCGTTGAGTCGGACACGACTGAGCAACTTCACTTTCACTTTGAGTTCCAGCCATGTGGGTTCAGGTCCCAGATAGAATTTCGGCTGGGTTTGAGTCCTAAGAAAGGTTTTGGCTGGGTTCGAGTCTCAGCACAGAGGTTCAGGTCTCAATCTGTGGTAAATGGTTTCAGCTGCATTAGAAGGTGGACTTCTTCTAAGAAATTATTTTAATTATATTTATTAATTTATTTGGGGCTGTACGGGGTCTTCTTTGCTGTGAGGGCTTTGCTTTTGTTTTTCTCTAGTCAGGAGGATCCCCTGGAGAAGAAAACGGCAACCCACTCCAGTATTCTCGCCTGGAGAATTCCATGGATAGAGAGGAGCCTGGCGGGCTACAGTCCGTGGGGTTGCAAAGAGTTGGACACGACTGGCGACTTCACTTCCCACTTCCTTCTCTCTTTCTGAAGAGCAGGGCTACTGTCCTGCTGTGGTGCGTGGGCTTCTCATTGCAGAGGCTTTCTTATTGCAGAGCACAGGCGCTATGGCTCTCGGACTTCAGCAGTTGCAACACACAGGCTCAGCAGTTGTGGCTCTCAGGCTTTCGAGCACAAACTCAGTAGCTATGGTTCACAGGGCTAGCTCCTCCGAGGCATGTGGGATCTTCTTGGATCAGGGATTGAATCCATGTTTCCTGCACTGTTCATTGGCAGATTCTTTACCACTGAGCCACCAGGGAAGCCCCTAAACAACAAAAATGTATTTTCTTTCATTCTGGAGGCTAGAAGTCTGAGATCAAGGTGTTGGCAGGGTGAGTTTCTAGTGAAACTTCTCTCCTTTCATTGTAGATAGCCACGTTCTCTTGGCATCTTCACATGGTCCTCTTTCTATAATTATAGCGTCCATGTCCTTATAAGGGCACCAACCATATTGGTATAGGGCTCACCTAATGACCTCATGCCTGGGTGTTCAGTTGCTGCAGCCGTGTCTGACTCTTTGTGACCCTCTGGACTGTGGCCCGCCAGGCTTCTCTGTCCATGGGATTCTCCAGGCAAGAACACTGGAATGGGTTGCTATTTCCTTCTCCAGGGGATCTTCCCAATCCAGGGATCAAACCCACATCTCCTGCATTGCAGGCAGATTCTTTACACACTGAGCCACCTGGGAAGCCCCTCTAATGACCTCATTTTAACTTAATTATCTTTTTAAAGACCCTAACTTCAAATACAATCACATTATGAGGTACCCGGGCTTAGGACTTTTAATACTGAATTTTGGGAGGACACAGTTCAGCCCAAAACAACCTACTAGGTATTGTTATGTGGACTGAATTTTCTAAAGTATCTAAAGCATTAATATAAAGCCTGACATGGCTTCCCAGATGGCACAGTGATAAAGAATCCACCTGCCAATGCAGGAGATTCAGGAGATGCCAGTTTGATCCCTGGGTTGGGTTATCCCCTGGAGAAGGAAATGGCAACCTGCTCCAGTATTCCTGCCTGGAGAATTCCATGAACAGAGGAGCCTGGCGGGCTACAGTCCTTGGCGTTATAAAGAATCGGACAGGATGGAATATGGACACACATACTGACGTAGTATGTCCCGCAAAATGGGAAATGCTATTATTTTGTGGCCCTATATAAAAGATACTGTCATTGAAACACGAGATAACACAGATGGAAAAAGAGAATTCTCCCAATTATGGCTTGTCATTTCCCATCTAATGGATATTTTGTGTTCTTCAAGTCCTTCTGCTAAACACGTGCCAACACAACATCTGAACATAATATCTCGGGGTGGAGTGGTGGGGGGACTTTCTTCTGGCTAGAAAGCAAGACAGACAATTTACGGGATTCTTCTTTGCCGGTTGCTGTTATCTTTCTGGCTATATTATAAGCTCTTTGAGGACTGCCTTAAATTCCCTTTGTGTCTCTTATTATATCTAAGAACACCATGCTGAGCAAAGAGTAAAGGCTCAGGAAAAAACAGTAAATCAAACCATGTGTCTTTGTGATAGACACTTATTTCTAGTGTCACATTCTGGCCAGAGCTATGTTATCCTGAGAGGGTAGATCGCCATCTAGTGACTCTTGTTGATGGCACCCCACTCTAGTACTCTTGCCTGGAAAAATCCCATGGACGGAGGAGTCTGGTAGGCTGCAGTCCACGGGGTCGCTAAGAGTCGGCCATGACTGAGCGACTTCACTTTCACTCTTCACTTTGATGCACTGGAGAAGGAAATGGCAACCCACTCCAGTGTTTTTGCCTGGAGAATCCCAGGGACAGGGGAGCCTGATGGGCAGCCATCTCTGGGGTCGCACAGAGTGGGACATGACTGAAGTGACTTAGTAGCAGCAGCAGCAGGAAAGTGTGAGGTTCAGAAAATCCTAGGTTGCTATTTCTATGTTTCATAAATTCGATATTTATATATGCAAACACAACCACAAATCTTACAATTGGATAGCTTGATTAATTAATGATACACTCAACTAACCTTTTATTTTCCTTTATTCCCAAGAGATTTATCACTCTCAAAACAAAACAGAAATTTACGACATAAGCTATATAGACTAAAATGATCTCATAGTAGAATAGAAAGGACTGATGGATAAAATGATACATTTTGTGCTGGAAAGTGTCTTTGAGCACAGCAGTGAATGTATTTTCAGTAGGAGAGACTCTAGAGGACAGAGGCAATCGGCAACAAGTGAACAAGCAATCAACAAGCGATGAGAATAAGTGATAGAGGAAATGGAGCCTAGAGGATCAGCACAAAGGCTGGATGCCTATTAGCTTTTTGACGTTCAGAATTTGAGGACTTAAAGACCAGGCATAGCCAAGAACCAATAGTGGCTCCCTGGGGATTGTTTCTTGGTTTAAGGCCCATTTTCAACTGCAGAGCCTCAGAGTTTACAGGAGATGGTGTCTGTAAATACCTTCACTGCCAAGTGGAGAAATATCTCCACTGCACCTCTAGGGTGGAGGCTTCTCAGTCTCAGCAAAGTTTCAATGTGGACTTTTCCTTATAGAATTAATAGTTACATTTCAAGACCAGATTCACTCATTGGTAGAAATGCTTTCGGTGACTAAGCCTTAGACTCTCACTCATACATTCATTCAATAAGTATTTATTGATGTCCAAGAATGTGCTAGATATTGTTCCAGACACTAAGGCTTTAATGGTGAACAAGATGGACAAGATTTTTGCCCTCATAGAGCTTCCTTTTTAAAAAATAAAAAGGTGTGTGTGGGGGGGGCAAAGACAGTAAGCATGTAAATGAAATGATAATAAAGTCATGTACTATAAAGAAAAAATAAAGCAAGGTAGGATGGGGGTGGTGGTGGTGGTGAGGGTTCTGCTATTTTCCACAAGGCTGGTCAGGGAAGGCATATCTGAGGAGGTGACACTTGAGCCACTTCTTAAGTCACTTTTGGCTTACCAACATACAGCCCCAAAACTGACTTTTGAAACCTAACCTGTTCATAGTTAGACTAGAGCCTGTAGCTCAGTGTGGTTGCAGTTTAGAAGTGAGAGATGGAGAAAGGGAGCCGATTAACCCAGGAGATGAGTCTGGAGAAGGGAGCAGTAAACAAACTGTAATGGGTGTTGTGAGTCACTGTAACTAGTTTGGACTTTATCTGGAGGATAGCCAAGAAGCCACTGATGAATTTTAAGCAAGGAAGCAAAAAAATCAAGATTATCATCTTAGAAAATCACTGTATATAAGATGGAGACATCAACCCTGAAGGCAGGGAAAATGGTCAATGGGTTAGTGCAATGAGCCAGACAATAACCCAAACTGCCTAAAGAGGCAATGGAGCTAGAAGGAAGTTGAGGTGAGAAGGCAAGTTCTGATGGGTGTAGAGTGTGAAGAGAAGAATGATGACAGGGAGAAAGGTGTGTCATTCATTAATAAGAAAATGGAGGGTAAGACAAGTACAAGGAAGATGAATTCAGTTTGAGCTACCTACAGACATCAAGCAAATGTCAGCAGGAAGCTGAAAATACAGGTCTGGGGCAGACCTATATCCAAGATATGTAGGCTTGAGAGGCAAAAAGGTAATCGAAACCAAGAGGGGACAGATAGGTCACCTTCTTTTTTTGAGAAAGAGAGTCAATAACAGAACCAGAAGGAAAACCAACTTTTACAAGATAGGCAGCAAAAGAACAAAGGCAGTTAAGGAAGGATAAAACAGAATGACTGATCAGAATCACAGAGAACAGTAAGACATGCATTGTGATTTCATAGGCCCATCCAGTTAACTGGCTTGTTCTGTGGAAACCAGCTACTTCCCCATCTTTGACCTCTGACACAGCTTTTGTTCATTCAACAAAATCGAGCCTATGCTATCAACATGTGCCAGACACTGTTCTGTACCATCAGTGCACAAAAAAGACACACACCTTGACTTTATGGAGCTTACATTCTAGTGTGGGGAAGAGACAAAATAAACACACTAAACATAGGTAAACAAATACTAGAGCATGGTATATACTACGGGGAAAAACAAAGTAGATTGGTAGGTACTGCGGATGCAGAGGGAGTATGTGACTAATTTCCAATGGAGCACTCATGACAGCCTTATTGAGAAGGTAATTCTTGAGTAAAAATCTTGACATTTGCAAGTAGGTATCTGGGGGGAAGAACATTCTAGGCAGAAGTTAAAACCAGTGCAAAAACGTTGAGGCAGAAGCTAGCTTAAGAAGTTCAAGCGTTGAGCTGTGTTAGGGTACTAGAAGATGAGATCAAAGAACAACGGGATGTCGGGTGGAAATACGAGGGGCTATTGGTTTTTGAGCTTGGACACACTTCTCAGTTGTGTGTGTGTGTGTTTTTTTAAAGGGGCCACTCTGACTGCTATATTCAGAACTGATGCTGAGTGACAAGGGTAGAAGCAGGAAGGCCAGCTAGACCAGGGCAGAAGTTCCGGCCGAGGATGACGGTGTTTTGAACTAGGATGATAGCAGAGCGAGTTTCTTGATGGTTTGGAAGTGGGATATAGGAAGAGGAGTCAAGAACACCACCGGTGTTTATCTCTTATTAAACAAAACTGCCGTCAACCAAGGCAGGGACGACTTCGGGAGGAGAGGGCAGGGTTTTGGCAGAGTGGAGGGTGTTCGAGAGAGAGGGAGAGGAACCAGCAGCTCAGTTCCGGGTCAGATTAAGTATGTCTTCCCAGTGGAAACGTCCAGGAGGACGTTGCCAACACACTCTTGAAGTTCGGGAAAGCAATCTGAGATGGAAATCTACGAAGCTGCTGGGAGGGAGCTGGTGTTTAAGGCCGTGAATGTAGTCTGCAGATGAGTGCTGTGAGCATAAAGCAGCAAGGGAGGGGAGAGTGTATGTTGGAGGAGTGACAAAAGGTGGTCAGAGAAGGGTCCGATGCTTATCAGAGAAAAAGAGCGCGCTTAGAGTAAGTGTGGCAGAAGACATCGATGCTGGAGTCCTCACAGTCGGAGCAGATCGCTGGAGAGGCAAAGCTGGGCCAGCGAGGTCGGCGCCCTGGCCTCCGTCAGGCCCCCGGGGCCACAGCTTTCCTCAGAGCTTTCCTCAGCTTCCTGCCCGCGTGGGGACCGCGCAGCCGAAATCGAAACTCATCTAAAGGGCAGTTCCAGCTTCTCCCTAAAGCTAAGGAGCTGGACGGAAACGGGAGCAAGCCGAGGGACTGGGGCTAGAATGCAAACTTCACTCGTACTACGTAGCTCGGTTACTTCGGGGCCGAAGTCAGTAACTGGCAAGCTCGTAAAACCAACACAATCACAACTTTCATAACGACAGGGGAGGCCGTAGGCTTTTCCTCTGCGCAACGGCGGCCTCACTAGCGTCACTCTGAGGTAACAGTCTTTTCCTTGAAACGCTCCATGGAACCCCCAAGGCGGGAGGCCTCCCCGACTACGGGCAGAAGGATGGGTCAAGTCACGTTCGGCGAACGGGGCTACTCAAGCACCACAAAAGGATTCGCAGGGCAGGGCGAGCCAGTGACTCTCGCACGCTCCCATTGGCTGAGATCGCGAGGCTCTCCTCACCGGCCGGCCAATGGGGAGGTCCAGAGCCTGGAAGCCAGTCCCCCGCCTTACAAAACGCGCGTGCGCAGGTGTGACGGGCGCTCATCGTACTGAGCAGGCGCAGCTTCGTGTCGGCTGGAGGGGCGGGTGGAGCGCCGCGCGCTGCGTCCCGGCGCTCGGCTTTCCCTGCCGGTCCCGCCCTCCGTCGCGGCGGCGCGGTGCATATTGGGATAGGGAGCGATCTCCGAGCGAGGCAGCAAGATGGACGCGGGATTCTTCCGCGTAAGTAGGAACGCGGGGACCTGGGATGAGGTGGGGGGGTTATCTGCAAAGCCCGGCAGGAGCCTAAGCTCAGGACGGGGTAGCCGGCGAGCAGAGGCTTCGAAGATCCTGAGGATCCTCGGTGGCAACGGACGTTCCCCCCTGCCCTGCGGCGGGGACCGGTGCGCCCCTGCGCAGTCTCCTCCTCCGGAATCGTCCCCCCTACGCGGCGGCGACGACGGTCGCCGGAAAATGGCGGCGGGAATGGCAGGGAGCGATACCTCGCCTCCCGGCCTGCCTGACGGGGCCTGCAGCTCGAGCCTCGCGTCCCGCCGGGCCCTGGGGCCTAGTGGGCCCGCGAGGAGGAAGTCCTTGGGGGGAGGCCGGAGGGAAACCCCGAGGTGACTGGCTGCAGAAGGGGCCTGGGCAGGACGGGTTTAGGGGTGCCGCCTCAGGAGAGCGTGGACCGGAAGCGACGTTGAGCAGCTTTTCTTGAGAAAGCGGGCGGCGGGCGCCGACCCCCCCCCCCCC
>SJYC01030647.1:0-10980 GCA_006408675.1 Madoqua kirkii
TCTAAGCCTTCGGGAAGGCTCCGGGTCAGAGTTCGCGGGAGCTCCCGCCCAATTTGATATCTCTTCAGGCAGGGGAACGCGGATAATTTGTGTTTAGAACGTTTGAATCCGAAACTCTGCGGGGGGAGAGCGCAACAAAAAGTGCGCGTATATGAAGGCGGGGTTATGGAAAGGATCTGCTCCTCTCCTTCCCGCTCACCGTCCCCCGACCTCTCCAGTTTGTTTTACTCTTTTGAAAGTCTGCTCTAGGAAAGGTGCCTCTAGATTCTCAAGGGTCTGCGGGCCCATCACTTGCAAGCAGGGACGTTACCCCCTCGAAATTAGCCCTCAGAGCCCATAATTATCGAGCGCGTGTTGGAGCCTGTTCATCCCCCTTTTTACTTTTGTAGGAAATGAGCACCCAGTCGAGATCTAGATCCTGGGTTGGCAAAGTGACACTAAGAGATCTAGAGTTTGTAGGTTCTTTTTAATGCTGAACGGACCGTGTAGAGACCAGTTGGTCTAAGTCAGAGTATAGGTTGGCTCTTTCCATCCACTCCCTGGAGTATGAAATATGCAGCTTGTGTGTGTTTAATGGAAAAGTTAAAAGAGGGGAAGACCGGGATTTCAGTAAAGAAAGCTTTTGACACTCCAGAACCAACGATGAAATTTCTGTTCAGTTGACTTTAAATGTGTTACTTTTTCATTTAATGTTGAACTGTTATTCCAGGCCGTTGACTCAGCCGCTAGTGTTGACTGTATATGACTGCTTTTAGGTTATGCAAACAGTATTATAGTTATTTATGTAATGATAGTTTCAGTTTATCAAATTTCACACTGCAAATTCTGTCAATGTTTTGTAGTAAATCTTGAGTATTTCCTGTAGTGTTAATGTAATATTTTAAAACACAAGCATATTCTTTTTGATATATTCATTATTTCCCATGGAAAGGAATTCCTAAAGGAAAAGAGCAAGATGGTTGATAAATTTAAAAACGAGGTTTGCTTTTAGTGTTGGTAAAAATCTGAAAAGGTACAATATATACTGCCCACAATTCCTCAGAGGGATTGATAGGATTTAAGCTGAGATAAAAGATTTTAGGGCGGTTATTCTTTTAGTACACCGCCATTCAGGTAGTAAGATAGAAATAGTAGCTTTCATTTGCTGGACTACTGCCATCTGCCAGTTAGCTTAAATTTCTGATATACACAGCCCTGTGAGATTTTGAATAGATTTTAGCAAGTAAGGAAACATTCTGGGAGAGGTTTAGTAAGTTTGAGGACATATGACTTTCGTAGTGGCAGAGTTGGGGATCTGATCCACGTTCTTTACCTTCCTAAAAGAATTTTCTTGATCACTTTCCAAGGGACAGTGGCCAACTCTGAACCATTCGGTAGTTTGCATAGCACAGCCAGTTATTTCCGTATTTAATTGGGCCATTAGGAATGACAAAACTCATAGTAATTACTTGATGGTCCAAGTAGTGTTTGAAAGCTCTCATTTTTCCAGTTTCTTTGCAGAAATTGAGTTTATTAAAGTAAACCTACTATGTTTTTCACGCATCTCAAGTTCTGAAAGTTGTGAAACCTAAACATAGTCTCAGGGTGTTCTTTTTTCTTTCCTCCGTTTATATGCATTGTCACAATAATTTTGCAAGCATGCTACTGGCTTTCAGAAGAGGATGAAGCTTAATGGTTTTGTTTAAAAAGGATGTTAATATTTACTATACTTCAGTGTGTTCTCATTTAAAAAAATAAACCAAGAAGAACCTTAAGTGTCTTAGCATAGAACAAGGTGAAAAAGATATACATCAAATGTAACTTGGTTATGGGGGAGGTGTTAGGTTTATGCTATATTCTGCATATTGTTTGACTTGTTATAGTGAGCATATATTTTGTAATTTTTAAATACAGTCAAATTTTCAAAACGTTAGCTATGTTGGGGAAAGAGTGTACATTTTGTACCTGTGAATATTAGCTATGATATTTCTGTTTACTTGATTACCCTATTTCAAAACTGTAAAGGTCATAGCCATCATTAGCAGGTAAAAAAATAGAATTTTAACTTTGAGCTCTTAATTGAAACATGCTTCTCTTCCTACAGGGAACAAGTGCAGAACAGGATAATCGGTTCAGCAACAAACAGAAGAAGCTACTGAAGCAGCTGAAATTCGCAGAATGCCTAGAAAAAAAGGTATTCTTTTGGTTAAACTGTTCTGCACTTTTATAGCACAGTTGATTCAGACATTTTGGCTGTTTTGGAGCTGGACTGTAACATGACTACTTAGGAAAACATTTATAATTAAACATTTTCCATCTTTTAGCAACAATAGCAAACACTTGGAGACTGGCACAAGCAAATAAGAATGAGCTCTTAATAAATTGTATCATGCGAAACCAAAGAATCATAAGCAAAGGAACTTTGTTAAATAAAATTCTTATGTGAGCTTTCTTTCAGGATTGTGAAGTACTCAGTAATAATTGCTTGCATCTTTTATCAGGTGGACATGAGCAAAGTAAATTTGGAGGTTATAAAGCCTTGGATAACAAAACGAGTAACAGAAATCCTTGGGTTTGAAGATGATGTTGTGATTGAGTTTATATTCAACCAGCTGGAAGTGAAGGTAATAATATACAGATGGCTCTTATTTCTGAATATGTGACATAATTTTGTGAATCTATGGAAACTGAATTTTTCTGTGGAGTACAAATATAGGAGGGTTATTTTACAATGTTTGTTGTGAAAAGAATTCACTACTTTGTAAACAACTATTAAGGCTGGAAGTTTAGTGAAGGTACATAGTTTTGAAAGATACACAGGTGAAAAATCAAACTTATTGTTTGTAATTTTGCTGTTACATGTTAAGTTACTTTGACAGCAATTTTCTAATGATAATGTGATTTATGATTTAAAAGGCCTGAACCAAAATGGAAGTTATTCCTTGCGTCTGAAGTATAGCACCATCACCTTATTAGGTCACAGCAGAGTGAGTGTCCCAATGTCGCTCTGACCCAACTCCCTTGATGATGCAGTGTGTGTTTGGAGGTGAGTTGTGTAAAGTGGCCGAACAACAACAACAACAAAAAATACAAACAGGAAAGAGCAATGGGTAAATCTATACACTGCTCTTTAAAAATACTATTATGAGATGGACTTTTATGTGAAGCATGAGGGGCAATTCTGATTTGATTGGATATTGTTTTTAAAATGATAAGAAACTAAAGTTTTGAGTTGTAGCTGCATGTCAGCTAGTCAGCAATTACATTTTAGGCACAGAATTTTTTGTTTACATTATAGTTAAACTTCAGACTAAAATAAATTGACAGTATTGTTAGACCCAGTTGATGTAATTGTTCCTTTTTTCATACATGAGATATGAGATGACAATAGAATTGATGTTTAAAAACAAGTTTATTATAAGATAGTTTGCTGTTATGCCACAACAACCCAAAGGACAGTAAGATGCACCATATAACCTTTTGGCAAATATACCAATGTGAATTTACTTTTACATTAATCCTTTCCCAAAGAGTTCGCCCTTGTGTTTTGACAGAACAGTTGGCATTTCAACTGATAAGGTATTTCTATTTTTAAGACATAATTTGGTAATTACATTTTGTCTTGAATATTTGCAAATAGTATTTAATTTTAAGAACATGTTTCTCTTAAAATGTATGCATTTTACTTAGAAAACCAGGAACATGGGAAAACGTTTTTTAAATGATGATTAAAGATAGACTTTATTGGAGAAATAAATGCTTTACTGATTTGTATTTTAGTGCATTTAAAAACCTTAAGTATCTGGTAGTATTCCCCTTATAGTGAGCATGAGATTAAAGTTTAGAACTTTTTTAAACAATCTTTTCTTTTTGTGTGGTTGTGTACTCATTATTGCTTGTTCGTCTTTTGCAATTTAGATAAATGATATAACATTAAACTCAAGGTGGTTGAGTTGCAGTAGGGAGTCGGAAGCAAGCCAAGGGAACATCTTTCTCTACAGGGGACTTGGCGATTCCAAACCCCCAAGGTTCCAAGAAGAAACTGAAGACACCTGGAATCTGTACTTGCTTTGTGCTATTGAGCTGTGCTTGTTATATGGACCTTGTTGCTTGACCAACAGATTTAGCATTTAAAAACCCAGTTATTTCTGAGAAATAATGACCTCTTAGCCCTTTGTGGACAGTTGAGAATTTGAGGTGTTGTTATAATAGATTTTCCTTATATAGAAGTGAAACATTCAGCTTAGTCTTCAAAAGTTACAGAGTGCATGCATAACTGGACAATAGATATTTTATAGAAAGCTATTTACAGTGTTAGAAGTGATCAGTTTATATACTTTCTATTTTTCAATGAGGGAGAATTTCCAGACAAGCAGACACTTTCCTTGTTAGTAAATGCAAGAATTTGTGGATGCTCCGTGTTGGTTTTTAAAGTTGATAAATGTAAGGCCCACTAACAGCCATATCTAAAAATACTTATGAAATCCACAAAGGATTAACAGGCTGCTCTGATGGCTTTTGGTAGAGTGAGAGAGAGAATTTGGTATCTGTCCTAGAGATTACATTGCTGAGAAACTACTAGGGAAAGCTATTTTTAAAATAGTAAAGAATATATGTATCTAAGCCCCTATGATAGACTTAAAAATACTAATTTAAATGAGTTTTAGGTTGGTTGATTGGTTTGTTTTGAAGTAACCTGTCTTTCTTCCTGTCATGTCTTTTTGCAGAATCCAGATTCGAAAATGATGCAAATCAACCTGACCGGGTTTTTGAATGGAAAAAATGCTAGAGAATTTATGGGAGAACTGTGGCCCCTACTTTTAAGTGCACAAGAAAACATCGCTGGAATCCCTTCTGCTTTCCTAGAATTAAAGAAGGAAGAAATAAAACAGAGACAGGTAAATGACCTTTACTTTTTTGTAATGTTTGACTTGAGAGAGTAGTATCCAGACTGCTGAGACACTTTAAATTTTACATGTCCTGGCTAGGGTCAGTATGTTTTTCTCTACTGTAATGTGTTTGAATGTTCGACTTCAGTTCTCTACTTCTCTCACTTTCATATTCCTCCCCTACCCCCTAACAGTGAGTTTAAAATGTCATTGTCCCAGAGTCCAATAATTTGGTAGATTATATATATAAACATTAAAAATAAATGTTTGTGTGTGTGTGTGTGTGTATATATATATATATATATAAAAACATACCAAACATATATATAGTAAAAATGTGTGTGTGTGTTTATATATAGTACATTTAGCTACATTTAGCTTAAGAGAAAATTGAACTTTAGTAACAATGTAAAAGGTAAGCACAGCTCTTCATATGGGCAATATATTTTAAATCACAAATGGATAATATAAATGTGAAAATGATTTCTTTTTTCTTAGTAAGCTTGAAAACAGCCAACAGCCATTCTCTTTAGTTCAGCAAGTATTCAGTACCAATCAGAAAGTTTGTCTGTAGTGCCATGTGCTCAGTTGTGTCCAACTCTTTGTGACCCCATGGACTGTAACTCTCTGGGTCCCTCTTGTCCATGAATTTTGCAGATAAGAATACTGGACTGGGTTGCCATTTCCTCTTCCAGGGAATATTCTTGACCCAGAGATCAAACCTACATTTCCTGCATTACAGGCGGACTCTTTATCCACTGAGCCATCAGTTATTCAGTCTAGTATGAATGAAAAAAGACCAGTCTTACTGAAAAGCAGAGACTAATGAAATGACAGTTTACCTAAAATTGGGGTGGTGAAAGGCAGTTATATATAACATTGGTTTTTATCAGATGTATAGTCTTCAGTTTGCTTGTTAATCTCAAATGGTCAACTGTGTACTTTGAAAACCTTATCTTCACAGATTGAGCAAGAAAAGTTGGCATCTATGAAAAAGCAAGATGAAGACAAGGATAAGAGGGATAAAGAAGAAAAGGAAAGCAGCAGAGAAAAAAGGGAGCGGTCTCGAAGCCCAAGAAGGTACAGCACAATCTGTATACCTGGTGTTTTGGAGTTTTTATGTTAATTTATTTTTAATTGAAGGATAATTGCTTTACAATATTGTGTTGGTTTCTGCCATACAGCAACATGAATAAGCCATACGTACACATATGTCCTCCCCGCCTTGAACCTTCTTCCCACCCCTCTAGATTATTACAGAACCCTGGTTTGAGTTTCCTGAATCATACAGCAAATTCCCAATGTCTATTTTACATATGGTACATATCTAATGTTTTATGAATACGTTAGGTATTAAAATATTGTGTCCAGAAAGTTACACAGTTTAAAAAGGAAGCTAACAGTACAATTCAGGAAATTTTTCCATCATACAGTTTTTGTGGTGTGCTATGGCTTGCGTCCAGACTAAGATATTTCTTTTTTTAAGACAGATCATCATTTGACTATATTAATTATTTCTAAAATCTAGGTAAATTAGTCAGTCCCTTAATTCCTAAATCAAAATCTCGACTTGTCTTTCATATTATTTTAAATTATTGGGGGTTACTTTAATGTACTCCAATTCTTTTTTCTTTAGGGTTTGTTTGTTTTTTTTTTTCCCAATTAGAAGTCCATTCCTACTAGCCTTTCATATTGGACTTTTCTTAGATGGTTGTACTGAATGCAAAACAGATAGTTGCTTTGTTTTTCCTTCCATTGAGACTATGGTTAGGTTCCCATTTTTTAATCCATGATTCAACTTGTGTATTTGTGCTGGTGAGAATTCCATGAGGCTTTCCGTTTTTAGGATTCAAACATCTTCATAAATTAGCTGGCTGGAATTAGTAAAGAAAACAGGTAATTTCTTTTTCCCTTTTATTGATATACTTGACATGAAAAGCTGTTAGCAGGGAAGCAGTATTTCTAGAGTTATGCACAAATCATAGTGGTAACTATTTGAAGTGAGCCAGATTTACTCTTTTATTTCAGGTTAGGGAAACTACTGTTGAAATGGAAAAGGGGCTTCTCTTCCCAAAAAGCTCTCTTAGGCAAGTTTGATATTCATCCTCTTCTCACGAGCCTATTGCTTTAATTGCCCTAGTCATTTTTTGTGTAGTACCAAGAGTACCTGAGAAATTTTGATGGGCTCTGTCTGGATCTAAACTGTTTTTTTAAATCTGATTTCTATACAGGGCATCCCTGATAGCTCAGTTGGTAAAGAATCCACCTGCAATGCAGGAGACCCTGGTTCAATTCCTGGGTCGGGAAGATCCCCTGGAGAAGGGTTATAGGCTACCGACTCCAGCATTCTGGCCTAGAGAATTCGATGAACTGCATAGTCCATGGGGTCACAAAGAGTCAGACACGACTGAGTGACTTTCACTTTCAACAGACAACTTTCTTCTTATTAGATATTTCATTCCTTTTACACATCCTCTTCCTGCAAAAAGTTGTCCTTCTTCTCAACTCTGAATTAGAATTTGTGCCTTTATAATTGATGGACACAACAAATTTCAGTTAGAGATCAGTGAAAGCATATTATATACGTATATAAATACACGAATACTTTGTATTCCACTTTAAGTTGAGGGACCTCTGTATAAGTAACCCTAGGTTTAAAGGTGTCCTTACAGGACCAACTGGAGTATATACCACCTGTAACAAGGACCTGAAGATGAAAACCCCACAAAACACGCCTCAACAGACAGAGTTAATTTTAAACAAAGGCCTTGGTCAAATTAAATCAAATACATATGAATGCTTTTCCAGTAAGGCACTTTTGAGCCTTTGGCCTCTCTTCCCCTCTCTGCCCCAACCGGGAGGTTCAGAAGTCAGCACCAGGGAATCAGAGTAGATGGAGGGAACTCGGAGAGCAAAGAAATAAGAAGTCCCTCTTGCCCTTTGGTAGATTTCCAAAACTGCTGCAAGATCAAGGTGAGAGGCTTAACTCAGTGAAGTTCAGAGATTCATTGATTACACTGAACTGGGCCTATTCATTTCTGAACAGAGGCTATTTTATGTGGCTCAAGTGTCTGGAGTTCCTTTTCTTATCTCAGAGGGAACTGGGAAGCTGTGCAATCTTCCTGGAGTTCAGATAGTGTTAAGGAATGGCCTGGCCCCATAGGGCGGGTTGGAAAGGGCATTTGTGGGGGGAAATGAAGCTGCTTTGTGATTACAGCCTTTGAGTCTTGGTAGCTCAATACACACACATGTGTGTGCTTTCACACATACCTTAGAAGGTGTTTTTAAAATATTTCTCTGCCTGGAAAAAAAAAATATGCTACAGTCTACAGAACTAAACTGCCTGTGAAAGAATTCCAGCAAACCACTTACTATATCACCCTGAGTGAGTTCCTTAACCAAACTGCATCCCAGTTTCTTCATCTGTCGAATGGAGCTAATGTTATATGTATATGGAATATGTAACACATCAAGATGAAAAAAATGTGTAAATATACATAAAATGTTTAGAACAGTGCATGGCCTACACAATTATTAGCTGTTGATGTTGTTATTATTAAATTACATACTCCCTTACCATTCTCAGTTGATTCTAAGGAATATCAACTGAACTCTAAAAAATAAAAGTTGGAAATCATAGCTTCAGAATATTTGTTTCTGGCTCCTAGATGGGGTATTTGGGTTAACTCCAGTGAAAGAAATAGCTCCACCAGCTGGGTAATTATTGTCCTCAGTACTTGCCAAGGGTCAATACCTGATCAACCTCTCCCAGGCAGCCACCCAGGATCACATCCTGGGCCACCTCCTGTTGCTTCATCTGGGATAATAGCTTTCAGGAACCCACTATGGTGTGAGATGAAGCCTTTGAAAGCTGTGTCTGTAGAAGGTAGTTGTTAAACATCACAGGTAGCTAAGGGTCTTTTCAGTTGCTAAGGGAGGTGTTATATTTAAATTTCAGCAACAACAAACAAAACAGCTGGTAGATACACCACACCTGATGTGCGCACATGTTTCTGGCAGTTGTAGTAGAGCTGAAAGATTACTGGGCAGGAGTCAAGCAATCCTGGACTTAAAATATCATTTATCACTCACCAGCTGCCTGAGATTCAATACATTTCTTAATGTCTCTTAAAGTCAGAATGTTTTTAAATATAGTGAGGATAACTGATAATGCCCTGGTATGGTTGCTCTGAGAATCACATGAGATAAGGCTTAGGTGTTTGGTTGTGTTGATATAGTCTCTTCACAGGGGAGGAATGCTATTCAGACGTCAACAGGCAGATCTCTGCTTTACAGGAAAGGAACTTAAACATGGCTCAACCTGTTTCCATCTGACTTTACAGATTCAGTTGTCCCTGGAAGTCCTTAATGCTCTTTAGTTGCTGTTGCTGTTGGTGAGCTCCATCCGAGGGGGCAGATGGAGCATGACATTGCTATGGCTCACTCAGCATCCTAGTCTCTGACCTCCAAAGCATACCATCTTTATACCACATCACTTTACCCAATAGAAATGAGCAACGTACACTCTGATTTCACAAACAACCACAACATGTGCGGCATTGTTTACACAAATAACTTTTTAAATGTCTGAGTCAAGATGAATAAGCTCCTTTCCTGGCAGCGAACGAACTCACCGTTCTTCTTACCCTTTAGTGACCCGGGCACCACGAAGCATGCCAGCCTTCCCACTCCCACTCACAGGCGCCTGCACTTTGTTGTTCCTCCTCCTCCTCTCATCTCTTCTCTATTTTCTTCACACCATTTGTCCTTGAAGCTCACTCTCAGCAGTAAAAATACCAACAGTCAACTCCTTAGTATCCACGGGGGATTGGAGTCACATGCTCCTGGGATACTCAATTCTCGGACCCTGTAGTGGCCGGTTCCTCCTCCTATGGGTTCTGCCTTCCGCGGGTTCCTCCTCCCACAGATAGTAAACACTACACAATCAGTGCATAGTTGAATGCACTGATGCAGAAAGCTTAAGTAAGGAGTACTAACTGTATAGTCTTGCTTCTGCACAGCAGCTTCCTACAGCCTTTTATGTCCTGATGTTTGGTATTCCTGCTTGTGAGTGTGTATGTTTGCTATGGCCAAGTAATAAACCATACCTAAATCAGTGGTAAGATTTAGGATCTGAAGATAAACATTGTCGCTCACTAGCATATTTGGCTGCTAGATGGTTCTACTGATCTAGGCTATGCTGCTCTGCTGATCTTGGCTGGCTTTGCTTATGCATTTGCAATCAGCTGGTTGGTCAATTGGGAGTTGCTTGATTTAGAATGGCCTCACTTGCATGGGTTACTGGTGACAATGGAAATGAAGGTGCTTGATCTATATGTCTACATGGTAGCCTGAGATGATTCACATGGTAGAGCAGGATTTCAAGAGAGACAAATGAGCAAAGCTTCTTGAGGCCTAGCCTTAAGACAGATTGAGTGTCATTTTCACACCCTTTGCTCATATTCTATTGACCAAAGCAACTCACAAGATCAGTTCCGATTTAATGGTGGACTAATATGTCCCACCTCTTAAAGGGAGGGGCAAAGTCATTTTACAAAGGGGAATAGATTCAGGGAGGGGAAACATTTACACTATATTTGCAATCAACATACCATACTCTTTCTCATCCACTACCAGTGGGCTCTTGAAGTTATTTTCACAAGGATAACTATTGCCCTGAGAGAAGTTACTGTGCTGTCTGTTAATATAGTACAAGCTTTTTTTCACCATGTAAGAGAAAAATTACTCAGTTTCCTTTAAGAAAAACAATTGCACAGGTGCTTTGCTTGTTGGCTTCCCTGGTGGCTCGGTGGTAAAGAATCTGCCTGCCAGGGTAGGAGATGCGGGCTCAGTCCCTGAGCTGGGAAGATCCCTTGGAGAAAGAAATGGCTACCTACTCCAGTATTCTTCCCTGGGGAATCCCTTGGAGAGAGGAGCCTGGCAGGCAGTCCATAGGGTCTCAAGAGTAGGATACGATCGAAAGACTAAACCACCACTACCACCTCTACTTTGCTTGCTATCTTGAGTCCCGTTTCCAGAAAAGAGAAGTTGTCTTTTCCTGAGGTAGGGATGGCCTGAGAAAAGTACATCAAGAGTTTAAGAATAAGTGAGT
>SJYC01030648.1:0-45463 GCA_006408675.1 Madoqua kirkii
AAAACATACCAAACATATATATAGTAAAAATGTGTGTGTGTGTTTATATATAGTACATTTAGCTACATTTAGCTTAAGAGAAAATTGAACTTTAGTAACAATGTAAAAGGTAAGCACAGCTCTTCATATGGGCAATATATTTTAAATCACAAATGGATAATATAAATGTGAAAATGATTTCTTTTTTCTTAGTAAGCTTGAAAACAGCCAACAGCCATTCTCTTTAGTTCAGCAAGTATTCAGTACCAATCAGAAAGTTTGTCTGTAGTGCCATGTGCTCAGTTGTGTCCAACTCTTTGTGACCCCATGGACTGTAACTCTCTGGGTCCCTCTTGTCCATGAATTTTGCAGATAAGAATACTGGACTGGGTTGCCATTTCCTCTTCCAGGGAATATTCTTGACCCAGAGATCAAACCTACATTTCCTGCATTACAGGCGGACTCTTTATCCACTGAGCCATCAGTTATTCAGTCTAGTATGAATGAAAAAAGACCAGTCTTACTGAAAAGCAGAGACTAATGAAATGACAGTTTACCTAAAATTGGGGTGGTGAAAGGCAGTTATATATAACATTGGTTTTTATCAGATGTATAGTCTTCAGTTTGCTTGTTAATCTCAAATGGTCAACTGTGTACTTTGAAAACCTTATCTTCACAGATTGAGCAAGAAAAGTTGGCATCTATGAAAAAGCAAGATGAAGACAAGGATAAGAGGGATAAAGAAGAAAAGGAAAGCAGCAGAGAAAAAAGGGAGCGGTCTCGAAGCCCAAGAAGGTACAGCACAATCTGTATACCTGGTGTTTTGGAGTTTTTATGTTAATTTATTTTTAATTGAAGGATAATTGCTTTACAATATTGTGTTGGTTTCTGCCATACAGCAACATGAATAAGCCATACGTACACATATGTCCTCCCCGCCTTGAACCTTCTTCCCACCCCTCTAGATTATTACAGAACCCTGGTTTGAGTTTCCTGAATCATACAGCAAATTCCCAATGTCTATTTTACATATGGTACATATCTAATGTTTTATGAATACGTTAGGTATTAAAATATTGTGTCCAGAAAGTTACACAGTTTAAAAAGGAAGCTAACAGTACAATTCAGGAAATTTTTCCATCATACAGTTTTTGTGGTGTGCTATGGCTTGCGTCCAGACTAAGATATTTCTTTTTTTAAGACAGATCATCATTTGACTATATTAATTATTTCTAAAATCTAGGTAAATTAGTCAGTCCCTTAATTCCTAAATCAAAATCTCGACTTGTCTTTCATATTATTTTAAATTATTGGGGGTTACTTTAATGTACTCCAATTCTTTTTTCTTTAGGGTTTGTTTGTTTTTTTTTTTCCCAATTAGAAGTCCATTCCTACTAGCCTTTCATATTGGACTTTTCTTAGATGGTTGTACTGAATGCAAAACAGATAGTTGCTTTGTTTTTCCTTCCATTGAGACTATGGTTAGGTTCCCATTTTTTAATCCATGATTCAACTTGTGTATTTGTGCTGGTGAGAATTCCATGAGGCTTTCCGTTTTTAGGATTCAAACATCTTCATAAATTAGCTGGCTGGAATTAGTAAAGAAAACAGGTAATTTCTTTTTCCCTTTTATTGATATACTTGACATGAAAAGCTGTTAGCAGGGAAGCAGTATTTCTAGAGTTATGCACAAATCATAGTGGTAACTATTTGAAGTGAGCCAGATTTACTCTTTTATTTCAGGTTAGGGAAACTACTGTTGAAATGGAAAAGGGGCTTCTCTTCCCAAAAAGCTCTCTTAGGCAAGTTTGATATTCATCCTCTTCTCACGAGCCTATTGCTTTAATTGCCCTAGTCATTTTTGTGTAGTACCAAGAGTACCTGAGAAATTCTTGACATGAAAAGCTGTTAGCAGGGAAGCAGTATTTCTAGAGTTATGCACAAATCATAGTGGTAACTATTTGAAGTGAGCCAGATTTACTCTTTTATTTCAGGTTAGGGAAACTACTGTTGAAATGGAAAAGGGGCTTCTCTTCCCAAAAAGCTCTCTTAGGCAAGTTTGATATTCATCCTCTTCTCACGAGCCTATTGCTTTAATTGCCCTAGTCATTTTTTGTGTAGTACCAAGAGTACCTGAGAAATTTTGATGGGCTCTGTCTGGATCTAAACTGTTTTTTTAAATCTGATTTCTATACAGGGCATCCCTGATAGCTCAGTTGGTAAAGAATCCACCTGCAATGCAGGAGACCCTGGTTCAATTCCTGGGTCGGGAAGATCCCCTGGAGAAGGGTTATAGGCTACCGACTCCAGCATTCTGGCCTAGAGAATTCGATGAACTGCATAGTCCATGGGGTCACAAAGAGTCAGACACGACTGAGTGACTTTCACTTTCAACAGACAACTTTCTTCTTATTAGATATTTCATTCCTTTTACACATCCTCTTCCTGCAAAAAGTTGTCCTTCTTCTCAACTCTGGGAATGATTAAGAACCTAAATCTAGAGCCTAGGTCAATATGTTCCTCTCATAACTGTTACGGGACTGCCCTGGTGGCTCAGACAGTAACCTGCAATGCAGGAGACCCAGGTTCAATCCCTGGGTCAGGAAGATGCCCTGGAGAAGGAAATGGCAGCCCGCTCCAGTATTCTTGCCTGGAGAACTCCATGGACAGAGGGACCTGGTGGTCTATAGTTCATGGGGTCACAAAGAGTCAGACATGACTGAGCGATTAACACTTAGAACTGTTGAATGTTACCCTTTATTGGCTTGTTTTTCTGGTGTTCTCTCAGCCCTTTTCCTAAACGTGAGAGGATATCTTGTCAATAGGGACTTGCACAGGTGTAGACAATAATGGTGTAACGTAAAAGGTTAACCTCACTTTTTTTGACCCTTTTCCCTGGTCCACATTATTTTAAAAACCTGAAAAAAAAATTGCTTTCATCCTAGACGCAAATCCAGATCTCCTTCCCCTAGAAGACGATCTTCCCCTGTCAGGAGAGAGAGAAAGCGCAGTCATTCTCGATCTCCCCGTCACAGAACCAAAAGCCGGAGTCCTTCCCCTGCTCCAGAGAAGAAGGAAAAAACTCCAGAGCTCCCAGAGCCATCAGTGAAAGTAAAAGAACCTTCAGTACAAGAGGCCACTTCTACTAGGCAAGTACATAAAAATTCACTTTTAAATATCACAGTTTTAGGCTATTGTGACAGTAAATACACGTGTGAGTTAGAAACATAAACTTGTTTTCCTTACAGGTTTTTAAAATTATAAAGTTAGATTGTTGAAAAGAAATTCAAAATTTATCGTAGAGTATAAGTAAGATGACCCAAAGGTGACCACTGCTATCTGCTGGTTGTGTCGTTTCAGATATTTTATATACTGTAACTTGCTCCCCCATCCCCCATATCATGGACACCTTTGCACTCTTAAAAAATACATGCGATTAAAATTGTTAGTTGTTCATTGGATTTCAGTGATGTATATATATCTTTCTAGATGTCTTCATAGATTTTGAAAACTTTAAAGAGAGATAACTTTTTCATATCATTATATTAAGACTTAGGAGTCTGAGTAGAAAAGGCACAAAATAAGCTTTTTTTTCCAACCACCCCCCCCCCCTCCAAAAGTGACATCCTGAAAGCTCCCAAGATTGAACCAGTACTAGAGCCTAAAGAACCTTCTCCAGAGAAAAACTCCAAAAAGGAAAAGGAAAAGACCCGACCAAGATCTCGGTCCCGTTCCAAGTCAAGATCCCGGACACGTTCTCGCTCTCCTTCTCATACTAGACCAAGAAGGCGCCATAGATCTCGATCAAGGTGAGAAGTGGCTTTAAGATCTGAATAGATCTTGAATTTGTATGTGTTCTTCTAGGTAGAATTAGGTAAATTATTTCAAAGCAGTAGAAAATAATTTAGCACAGGTTTATGTTTTGGATTTCCAGAGATAATTTGAGAACACTGTCTACATTCTATTAAAAATCTCCACACAAAAAAATTATGTCCCTTGAAATCCATTTTTAAAATGTAGCTGTTGAGAAAACTATGCTAAGGAATTTATTCCTTGCGTATGGTTTATTCAGATTCTAATTCTGTTGTGGCAGATCATACTCACCTAGAAGGCGGCCAAGCCCAAGAAGACGGCCATCTCCTCGAAGAAGAACCCCACCGAGACGAATGCCTCCTCCACCAAGGCATAGAAGGAGTAGATCCCCAGTGAGACGGTGAGCGTTTGGGGGTTTGGGGGGGTGGTTTTTCTAACTGTCAGGTGTACAAAAGTGCATTGTGTTTGTTTCAGGCTAATCTTTGAGTTAGTGTTCCTTTAGGAAAGAAAAAGAACTCATGAGCAATAATAGGTGCTGTCTCATGAAGGGATACCTCATTTGAGGTGTAATGCTGTTAATATTGAGTGATAACACTTATCCAGTGTTAGAAGATTAAAAAAACAAGACATTCACCATCTTGTTGGGTATTTGTGTTAATCTTTACCCTTTTGGACCCTACCAGGAAATCTTAACCAAGTAAGGGAATTGTCCACCTTCTCCCTCTGGCTTTTAATTACCACTAGCTTCTGAATATAGATGACTATAGAGTCAATAAACTGCTTTTGTTACTGTTGAGTGACTAAGTCATGTCCAGCTCTTGCAACCCAATGGACAGTAGCCCACCATGGGATTTCCCAGGCAAAAATGCTAGAGTGTTAAAATAATCCATTGTACCTTAATGTTTCTTCCATATTAAAGAAATAATGAGTACTTAACAATAAACGTTCAAATAGAAATGAAATGATTTGAAAATTACTGTCTCATTCCGTAGGTAATAACCATTACTGGCAGTTTGGTCCTATTTTTGAAGAGACCTGGCATAAAAGTCACTTTGTCAATACTGGTGTTCTTTTTTAAAAATAATTTTTAAATTAGCATAAGGGAAAATGTTAGGATCAAACACTTTGAACAAAATATTACTGCCACACCTGCCTCGAGTAGAGATGTGGTGTACTGGTAGCAGAGTTTTGTGCCTTGGCGATGCATTTCACCTGTTTTTAGAAGGAACTGGTTATTGTGCTTCAGATTATATTTAGGACAGAATTTTTTGTTTTGAGTCTCTTAAGGTTTTTCAAGGAACCAAATCAACTTGGAGATAATAAGCTCTGTAATTTTGTTTTGTTTCTGCAGTCTGAAGTTTTCCAGAATCCCATATTTTTAAAGAAGATATTTTGGAGGAATTCTCTGGTGGTCTAGTGGTTAGGATTAGGCACTTTAGCTAATGTGGCCCGGGTTCAATCTCTGATTGAGGAACTGAGATTCCACAACCCTTGCAATGTGGCCAAAATAAGACAGAAACAGACCAAAAAAAAAAATTTTTTTCCAGGGAGGAGTTGTCAAGATACGTTGGACCATTTTTTATATGTACTACTAGAAATTATGGAATTGGTGTTATTAGTGAACAGACTAAAGATGTAAATGGTTAGTCAATTTTAGGCATCCCACTTTTCTAAAATTTATTGTTCCTCCTTAGGAGAAAAGTAATGCTGGTGCTTTGTAGTATAAGGTTAGTGGAAACAGCTACTTCTCATACTGGAGTTTTGCAGACAGTGTGTTTGAATTGCTTACTAAGCCATTTAGCAGTCAAGATAATTTGCAGATTGTGTAAGATTCCCTTTCAGCCAGTTTTTGTCTCACACTTAAGGTAGGGTTTCTTTTTTTCAGGTTCTCAGGAATTCTTCCGCCAAAGGTGAATTCTGCAGGTACACATAATTGCAACAGAACTTACCACAGATTTTGCCGCAGATTCGAGAGTCCCCTGCTTCTAAGTTTATGTAGCTAATGAATTCCTAATATTGCGCTTTTTTAAAATGCAACATAAAAGGTTGCTTGACATTGTGTTACTAAATGAAAAAATACTTTGCCACCCCAATTTTGTATGCAGACTCCAAAACACTCACTATTCCTAAGGCAAGAAGAGACCGGTTAGTTGTATAGCACTTGACATTTTTACAACCATGGGAAAGACAACTCTCAAACAGAAGCATTTATCAGAATAAGTTATTTAGTTAGTTTCAGAACTAGCTGTTTCCTGTCCTGGGTTATGGTTTTGTTTCTACTTTTTTAAAAAAGCAAACTCATTTATGTGCTTAGCTACATAAACTCAAAAGTTGGATAAAAATAGCTGTATTTTTGTGTAAACTGTGCATACATACCTGTAAGGTCATTCTCTCTAAGCATGCAGTTAATAAACATGAGTACTTTGTTCCACAGAAGAAGGCGTTCGTCGGCATCCTTGTCTGGGAGTAGTTCATCTTCTTCTTCGTCTCGTTCCCGGTCACCGCCAAAGAAGCCTCCGAAGAGGACATCCAGCCCTCCTCGAAAAACTCGTAGGTTATCTCCTTCAGCAAGTCCTCCGAGGCGAAGGCATAGGCCATCACCTCCAGCTACTCCGCCGCCAAAAACTCGTCATTCCCCAACACCCCAGCAGTCAACCCGTACAAGAAAAAGTCGTGTTTCTGTCTCTCCAGGGCGAACTTCAGGTAAAGGTAAAAATCACATTGAAACAGTATGTTCTTCATGCTGTCCCTACTGCCTTCAAAGTATGAATTAGCTGGGTAATACTTGTGTCGTGTTTTTCGTAAATTTGCTTAGATTCTCACCTTTTTTCCCTGCTTTAAGCTCTTGAGAGTTTGCTGAAATGGAGTTTACCTGTAAAATGGTTCTGTTCTTAGCATTGCCCTCTGGCGTTGAGTAGGTGGGGAAATGTACTATTATCAGCCGTGGGCTGTTAGAGTTAGGGTAACTTACCAGAAGTTTGTGTTGTCATGGTAAAGGGATCATTTTATTACTATGAGACCAGTTAACTTTTTTTATACCCTGCAGATATTTTGTTTGATATCTTACTGGAGGACTTGATATTCTGTTTTAATTCCTGTCTGTGGCATATTGTCCCTAGGGAGGGACATGGTGTCCTCCTAAAAGCTGTTTGGTTTTTTTAAATTTAGGCTCTAGGCAGGGTTCTTCTGAGTGTTGTCCTTGCTTTATTCTGCAGATTGATTTCTGAGGAATTTATAATCTGTGATCCTGCCAGGCAAGTAGAATGCTATGTTAGTCTTAAGTGAAGGTTGTGGTTTGCTGGAGTTTGTTTCTTAAGTGTTAAATGCACAGTGGAGAAAAGCTATATGTCCATTTGAGTTGAGCCTCTGGTACTTAGGGCTGGAATAATAAACAACCTGCTAGGTGAGTAGAGGGGGAAGGGTGAGATCATGAAAGAACTGTTATAGTAACTGGGTTTTAAGGAGCAATCTGTAGATTAATATATACTGGGATTGCTCTGATCACATTTAAGTTTTCAGGTTATAAATGAAAAAAATGGGGATATCCCAGGCAAAATCTTGACTGTTGTGTTTTTTTTTGAGATTGACGAGAGCAGCATTTCTAATCAGCACCCTGCTCTTCGTTTGTGTCCACGCCTCCACCACCCCCTGGCCCCACAACTCTGCGATATGGTGATATTTAGAAAGACAGATTTTGCTGTTTTGAAGTCTCTTACTATGAAGTGTAGACATGCTGTCAGAATGAGGGATGAGGGTACTGTCAGATGGTAATATGTAAAGAGTGATATATAGATTATTTCTGAACTTCAGGTTAATTTGCTGATAACATGAATATTATGCAGTCATTTTTGTTGCATTGACGCATCAGACTGACAGCTGGATAAAAACAGAGACACCTTTAGGTCTTCCAGATTCAGACTTAAGTGTGAGTGTCTTAGGATGACTTACTTTCATAATAATCCTGTCCCATATTACTTTCTGCTGAGGAGTTTCCAGTCACTGATGCCTGTTGTCCTGACCTATTTTTCTTTTCTGGTGAAGTTTTTGCACTTCTGAATACTTCTTTCCTTTCTCTGGAGCTAGAAAGTTGTCTAGTAAAAAAAAAAAATGTTATGAATGTTACCTGTTACCTTGCAGACATATATCAGATTATGATTTTTTTATTTACGTCATATCACCAAAGGGTAATAAAAGTACCCGAGAGGAAGGACTGAATCCCTATTAAATAGGTTGATTAAACATTATTTATTACCTTTGTTAGGGTCTGCACAGGTACCACCTCTTGTTTTGATATGTTGTCAGAAAGAGTGGACTGCTGCTTTTTGAAAACAAGTCACAGTGAAGGGAAGTGAAGGTGGAAGGCAGGGGACCAGTTATATTTCTGGAGCTGATGGGACAGGTCTTCATGTCCAGGTAAAACCCAACCAAAGAAGCATACTGTGGGGAGTGTAGTGAGAGCTGCCTTTTGTCCACTGAAGCTGAACATTGGTTCTGACTACTTGGAGATAAATAGCTTTTTACAGTAAAGCAGTCCCAACCCTTTGTGATGAAGTTTCAGAGCTAGGAAAGACTTGAGATTGTCATCAAGAAGCAGGTTCTCAGGTTAAATGATTTGGTCAGGATCATACAGCCAGGACTAGATTTGGGTTCCCAGTTGAAAGATGTCTCCCAGCTTTCCTAACCCCAAATGCCTGTTTTGATTGCTAGGGGAGAGAGATGGAAGGCAGGATCAAGTTTTTCAGCTTCTGTACCTGGTAGTATGATTTCAGAAATTCCTTTCGTGTCTCCACTGCTAATAAGAGTAGTGATAACATTGAAAAGTGATATATTTTACTTTTGTATTTCCTGTGGTGATTATCAATCAGGGCCTTAAGGTTCTACTGTTAATAGTGGGTGGATGGAGTGGGAGGAAAGAAGGAAAACTTAAGGAGAATTAAAGGTAAACTATTTGGAATATAATACACATTCTTATCTGAAAGGAAGCATTTTGTAATCAATAGCATGTCATAAATTGGCATTATCTTAGTACATAAAACAGTGCTTTGAAATTAGTGAAAAATTTAATGAAATGTTTCCAGAGGATCTGTACCTATAGTGGTGATGATAATTTTAAGTTGAGATCAGTGCAGCAATATAAATTGTGCTCTGTAAATACTTAATGATTCTTTTACTAATTCTGGTCACAGAGTGACTTATCTTTACCAGACTGATCTTTTAAGCAAGTCTGCAAGATTAATGATTAATAGGACTACTGAAATAAATTTAAAATACTGATTTTTCGGTGACTGAGAGATTTCAGACTTCATGCTAGAATGATTTTCTCCCTTGAATACTAAAAATGAAACAACATCAACATAAAAATAAGCTTTTTTTTTTTTAAGATAAAAATGAACTGTTGAAAAATCTTACCTAAACAAGCAAACACTGATGAAGCATAGTACTATAATGGTATGATTCAGTTAGTCGTATTAAGCCAGAGTAGGGAGTATGTTTAGCACTGATTATATCAGTAATGACTCAAGACTATTTTAGCCAAGCCATTGTAGAGATTAAATCAGGATAAAACTCCAAATACAAGCTTCTGTGGGGGGAAAATATAATGTTATAGCTCAATTGCATTATTTACTCTATAGGCATTTATTTGCCAAATATATAGTGAACAAACCACATTTTTAATGTTTCTTAGAGAATAATGCATTTTGGCGTCCAAGTACACATTTTAGAACCCAGTTCTCAAATAAAGTGGCACTTTGATATGCAGGTTTATAAACTAGATTCTCTAAAATATCATTTTAAGAGTTGAAGATTCACTGACACTTAAAAATGAAGAGGACCTATCCGGGAAAGAGCTTTGCATGTTTAAAATTTTAAAGGCCTTTCTATTTGAATTTGTTAACATGCATGTTTTTAATATAAATGTATTTATTTTAATTGGAGGCTAATAGTTTTTAAGTGCAGTCTTGCTACTGATCACTAATTAAATAATCACTGGACTATCTAATCACTGGATTCTGTAGCCATTCCACTGATTTGTCCAAAAGGCTTATTATTAGGTAGAATTAATAAAAAGTATAGTTAGATTGCCTCAGCAAAGATGATTAGATGGCCGTTACTGCCTCTTAAAATAAATCTTTAGAGAAATGATTATGAGTGCCTGTTAAACAAAATTATATAAATGTTAGATTAAACATTCCATGTTAATTGCTTCAGTGAAACAAAACAAATGTGAGGATCCTGAGGCAGTCATATTGTCTTCAGGTTTAGTTCATAGAGGACTGTTCTCTGATATTTCAGGTTAATCTTGGGTAAGATTAATGATTATGTATAAATATTTGATTTTAGTTGAAGCAATGGGATAGATAGTATAAACAGAAATAGCAATTGTTAGAAATTAAAGCTTATGCCTGTACCATAGAAATAGTGTCTTGAATTCAGATCCTAGTTCACTTGAATTTGGGTGACTTTGGTTGAGGTTACTTTTTTAAATTAAGCTTTAGAAAGAAACCTTTGGTCTTAGTGTTTAATATTTTTACCATGGTGAAGGTCTACATATATATATATAATTTTATGTATTGGCTGTGCTGGGTCTTCATTGCTTCCTGGGCTTTTGCTCTAGTTACAGCACGCTGGGGCTGTACTCGAGTTGTGCACGGGTTTCACATTGCAGTGGCTTCTCCTGTAGCTAGCACTGGGCGCTAGGGCATGTGGGCGTCAGACTTTGAGGGGTGAGGAGGGCTCAGTAGTTGTGGTGCACGGGCTTAGTTGCTCCATGGCATGTGGGGTCTTTCCAGACCAGGGATTGAACTCGTGTCTCTTGCATTGGCAGGCAGATTCTTTACCACTGAGCCACCAGGGAAGACCAACTTTTTTAAAAAGTTTTTTTATAGGTAGTTTTAAGTCCTTCTGCTATTGTGAAGGCTCTTCTCTACATCAAGAGCATTTGGTCTCTTAGATGACCAATTTGTTCCTCAGATTTCCAGATCAGATGTTTTTCTCTGTGAAAGTTTCATCAGATCTTATGTCTTAATCATTTATCATCCTTATTACTCTTCTGGACCAACCTGTAGTGGTGCATAAAAAAGTGCTTACATAGTCAAGAGTGTGTGCTTGAAATTTTAAGGTAGCACATAGAGGTTAACTGAAGTGAAGTGACACTCAGTCATGTCCGACTCTGTGACCCCGTGGACTGTAGCCTACCAGGCTCCTCCATCCCTGGGATTCTCCAGGCAAGAATATTGGAGTGGGGTGCCATTTCCTTCTGCATACTGAACTGAACTGAAATGCTATTCTCTTAACTGTTTCTCTTGGGAGAAAGTTTGAAAGTTCTAAAATCATTGTAGAACTTTCTGAGGCTTTTCACAAGACATTCATTAATTCTTTTGCTTCAGGTAATGACAACAGGATCTTTAAAAGAACTTTTTAATTGTCAGTAAATAATTTTTAGGAAGAGTCACACTTTTTTTTGTATCATTAAGATTTGTAGCGTTTTGTTTCATTTTTTTAATGTATGTAAGTGGGGCTTTTTTTCCCCCTCCCCGCTTATTTTTAGTGACAAAACATAAAGGTACTGAGAAAAGAGAATCCCCTTCACCAGCACCGAAGCCTCGGAAAGTAGAGTTATCTGAATCGGGTAAGTGTTTTGTGTTTGTTTGGTTTTTTAAGCTGAATTTGTTTCTAGTTAAAGATTAATTATGGTTTATGGCTTAATGATTAAGAGCTAGGATTGGAAGTCAGACTGGCCTGTTTGATCCCAAGTTCTACTAACTACGTTTTATGTTAATTACTTAATTTATCTGAGCCTCTTCTCCCCTCCCCCCATCTCTGAAATGCATAATAGTACCATCCTTTAGTCTTTGGTGGTTAACTGAAATAATGTTTATAAGTGCTTGGCACACAGCCCAAACTGTCACAAATGCCTAGATAAGTTTATTTTTTCATTATATTTGGTGAAGATAGTCTAAATTAGCATTTAAATTGGCATTTTAAGCTCCTCCTTTATTTGGAGATGGTGGGGAGAATAGATAGTACTGACCCAGCTATCACAGATAAAAGTTTAGGAGAACATTTCCCAATTCAAATATGTTATATTTTCTGTATGCATAACTAAAGAAACACTTTCTAAATGCATCCTTCTTTCAGAAGAAGATAAAGGTGGCAAAATGGCTGCAGCAGATTCTGTGCAGCAGAGGCGCCAATATAGACGACAGAACCAGCAGTCTTCATCCGGTATGAATACTGATGACATGTTCTTTCTCTCTGCATATCCTAATAAAAATACTTAAGATATTTAGGAGAAATATTTTTGTGCCTTCATAGAGATATGAGAGATTGTTAGTTTGGGAGCTTTGGTATTAAGTACTTCCTTAAAAACTTAATGTTCTATTAGATTGTTGTAAAAGTAATAGGTCTTCAGAGTACAAAATTAAAAACAGGAATAAAAATTGGAAAAGTATGTTTCTTTCCTCAACCCTCAGTGTTACTCCCCAAAGATTTTATTTAGAAATTTTCTGTGCATATATTAAGTGTCTAGTTTAAAAACAAACTCAAAACACCTAACAGGCTCAAACTATAGATTATATTGCTTGCCTATTTAACTTACTGTATCTAGACATCTTCCCCTGTTAGTTCTTAAGGATCTACCTCATTTACTGGCTGCAACATTTTTAAAATATTGATAATATACCATCGAGCCACTTGCCTATTTGGACATTTAGGTTATTTCTAGTTTTTTTTCTGTGTATGTGTTTATATGAGTGTATCTATAATTTCTGAATTAAAAAGTAGGTACCCAGAAACCTGGTTTTAAAGTCAGATATATTGGTTTTATTAGCTCAGTTATAATTGTGACGGAGTCTAGACACTGCCTTTCCTTTTCATTTATAAAATGGAAACCAAAGCATTCCACAGTGACATTAAGTCAGTTAAGGCTATATAGCTTTTGCAGCTCCTTTAAGATGTAGTTAATTATGGAAATGTTTGAAAATGCATTGTGTTTTGGATATTTTTTGGTATTTATAGGAATTGTCAGATAACATCTTGTTTGATAAATAATAAGGATATGAAGTAAATCACTCAAACTCCAGTCAGGCTTTCTAGCCTTCAAAGTGCTTAGAGTAACTAGCATTCAGTAATTGCTTGCGATGCTTTTTAAGTTTTACTGAGCTACTGAGCTTTTTGGAAAACCACTAGATTCTTAAGGAGTGCTGTCTTGGCTTGTGCTATGGAAATGATTTGTATAACATAATTATATAATAATGTGTATTTATGTATGCTTGACTTTGAAGTCATTGAGCACATACTGGTAATAGTCTTTTTTTCAGAACTCATGGCTTATACATGTGCTCACTTATATTAGTGAACTTGATTTACTAATTTGGATACTTCCTCTGCTTAGCTTCCAAAAACGGGTCTAGGCCTTTAAGCATACATCTGATGTAAATTTTTGTTTATTGTGTAATTTTAGATTCTGGCTCCTCCTCTTCCTCAGAAGATGAACGACCCAAAAGGTCCCATGTGAAGAATGGTGAGGTAGGCAGGCGACGGAGACATTCCCCTTCCCGGAGTGCCTCTCCATCACCTCGAAAGCGCCAGAAAGAGGCTTCCCCTCGGTAATGTCTTCAGTCTTGATCTGTAGTTGTGATAAAGCTTCATAACTTAAGGGATGGGCTGTGGGCTTATTTAGAACTGGGTTAACTCCATTTCATTAGCGCTTATAGTAGGAAATGATCAGATTTTGGGTTATTTGGGTTTTCTTTTGTTCAGTGATTATTACTGTTAATGAGAATTTAGTAAGTTTATACCAGCATGTCATGCATGTGCATGACCTGAATAGACCAGTTAAATCATGGCATTTACTTCTGACTATCTTTGAACATCAAATATATATATATATATATATATATATCTATTAATTTGGTGAATGGAATTCTTGACACTTGTTTTTTTCCACTGCTCTCAGGATGCAGATGGGAAAGCGATGGCAATCGCCAATGACTAAAAGGTTGGTTAGATGCTATTTTGTAAATTAGGATTACATGTCAAAGTTCTAGTGACTTAATTTACTGTTTAGGTAACATCCTATTCCTAGGTTTACAGGTTATGATGGTGGAGAAGTTTCTCAGTTGTTTTGGTTTGATTTAATTATATTTTCTTACACATGAAATTAATGAGGTAGACAGTAATAATAGCTCTTTAGATTTGGTGGGGGGGCTTTGTGATGATAAGAAAGGCAAGAGAAACTTGGGAGAGACATTTAAAAAGTTAAAAAATGACTGTAAGGCTTAAAGCAATATTTTTCATGCTTCTAAACTTTTGTCTTTGGCTTTTGAACGTTCCTTCCTTAATAGTTAAAGATATATTAATCATGTGCTCAGTCATATCTGACTCTTTGTGACCCTGTGGACTGTAGCCTGTCCTCTGTCCCGTGGAATTCTCCCGGCAAGAATACTGGAGTGGGTTGCCATTTCCTTCTCCAGGGACTCTGCCCAACCCAGGGATCAAACCCATGTCTCTTGCGTCTCCTGCGCTGGCAGGCAGATTCTTTACCACTGTGTCACCTGGGAAGCCCAAATATTAATTATACTTAGTGTAAAAAATTAGTTGTTATGTGTATAACTTGTTCTCATTACTGGTGTGACTAAAGAGATGATGTGGTTCTGAAGAGGTCACTGCACAGATAGCAAATGGTCTCATTCTGAGACTTGTCTATTCCTAATTCTTGAGGGCTGTTTTGTGTTTTGAGGCTTAATGAAACTGGTTCTTACATAATGTGGGACTTCTCTACTCAACAGTGTCTACACACAGTTGAAGGCTTGGGTTGGCATTAAGTGTTCAGAGTGACTAGATGATGTTTGCCTCTTTCTTCTTTTTTAAATCCCTGAAATGTGTGTCATATCAGCTTAAAGAAGCTGTAGATCTATTCGGTGTCAAGATTCTAGTTACAAGTGATTTATCAAGTTTATCTTGTAATTCCTTAAGTATGCTAGTTTGGTTATTTTATTATTTTTAACAGGTTATGGTTTTATTCTCTTTTCAGTTTTCTCACATGGAACATAGGACATTGGAAGTTATTACTGAAAGAGACCTTTTAGTTATGCCAAGCCTTTCATTTTATAACTGAAACTGAGGCACAGGGTGAATATCTCAGGTCATTAGTATATCATAATAGATTCTAATCTGTGTTCAGTTTTTTTTTTTAATGAGAATATTTTAAAAGAGGAGCCATATAATCATGAGCAATAGCCTCTTTGGCTGTTGTATCTACTGATAACACACCAGGAATTCTGCTCTGTATCATCTCATCATTCAGGCTTGTGAATATAAACCTTTTTCTCTTTGAGTCAAAACCCAGATGTCTTTACCCATTTGAAATCTTCATGACCTGTTGAAACAGTACAGTAGTCCACCCTGGTCCTCAGATTAACCTTGCTAATAAAGTGACTTCTTTACTGTCTTTCTTATAATTAAAAATTTGGTGTCTGCATGTCATCTGAAACTTATCTGTCTTGACCTATTGCCTCTTATAGTTTATATCTTAAATCTGTTTAAAGTGAAGTCTTAGTCTTCACAAAGCATAAGCAAGTTTTAAGTTAAAAATCAAGTTTATTAAGGAATGTTAGAATTTTCATTGTTCTATTAATGAACTCTCCTTAATTTTATTGGGGAATCAAGACAAGTAAACTTGAGAAAGTGTGCCTTTTGTGGTTGTGCAGCAGAGCTCAGAATTAAGGTCTGTGATCTTACCTATATTTTAACCACAGTGCTCCTCATGATGCTTAAGTGCTCAGACAGCCTTGTTTCTTTGTCTTTGGAGTAGTGTTTTTAGTTAATTGTTTGCAACTCTTGTTCAACCACAGGAACTTTTTTTTTTTTTAATCAAGAACTTGGAGCACTGACACCCAGATTTGGGGCCTTTAATTTTAAATATCTGTATTAGAACATTGTGTTTTTCTAGACTTTACAGTTGTTCCTAACAAGGAATCAAAAGTTACTTGAAGAACCTTTTTATTAATAACCTATATCAGCTGGACTATAGCCAAGACCTGGTGAACACAAAGTTCAGATAAGTTTCCCAGCTGTTTCCAATGTACAGTCCAGTTAAAAAGCAACTCCCTGAGGTAGTGTTACCAGTTTTTTCACCTTGTGTCATGTTAAGAATGTTTTACGTGACCCAGACTGCATGTTTATATACTGCAACAAAAGTTTCACGCAACAAAATTTACCATAGTTAAAACACTTAGTTTCTCTTTTCTTTTTTTTTTTTTTTTTTTTTTAATTTAGTCTGTTCTGACGGAGTTTTGACTGACTTCAGTGTAGTTTGTAAAACACTGCTCTAGGGATGGAGGGATGGCTGCTGCCCTCTGGGTTGACAGCGACTGAAACTAAATCATCTTGGTTGCTTAGTTACAGATGTTAGTGACTCTGAATCAACTATAATTCTTCTTTGGTTTAGTGGCAGACGGAGGAGAAGTCCTTCCCCACCTCCTGCCAGAAGGCGACGTCTCCTTCTCCTGCTCCTCCGCCCCGTCGACGCAGGTCTCCCACACCACCACCACGACGAAGGTATTTATGAGATAGGCTCATGGGTGCTGATGGGAGCGACTTTGGATTTCTGTGATTGAAATATTTATTTGAGTGGCCTTGTTCAGCTGTTTACAAAATAACACATATTATACATTTCCATTTACCTGACACGTCCAGGACACACGAGAGGGAGAGAGAAAGTAGATTGGTGATGGTGGCCAGGGTGGGATGGGAACTGGGAGTCATGATGGTTGAAGACTGTGAATGCAATTGACCTTCAGCAAGGTCAAGAGTTAAGGGTACCAATGAGTAGCTGAGAATCTGACTTTTAACTTTCCAGTTGGGCCTTCCATGTCTGTGGATTCATCCAAGAGCAGGTTGTGTAGTACTGCAGTGTGTATTTTTTAAAATTCACATATAAGTGGACCCATGCAGTTCAAACCTCTGTTCAGGGGTTACCTATATACTAAAACAATTGAAATTGGGTGAATTTTAGGATTTGTAAACCGTATATCATTAAAAGAGGTTAAGTAGTGATTTTAGGGGAAACCTTTTTATGTTCAAATATTTTCAACCCATTAAATATGGGTTGGTTAAATCTCTGGATACTGGGTCTTTGAACACAGAGCACTGACCATCTCAGACAAACCCAAATTGAAAGCTATTCTACGTAGTAACTGATGAGTGTTCTTCAAAGAAAAATCGATTGTGAGAGAGACTGAGGAACTGTTACAGATTGGCAGAAAGACTGAGAGCGTGGGACAGTTGGATGCAATGTAGGATCCTGATTTTTGGAACCTGGAACAGAAGAACATTACTGGAGAAAACTAAGGTGGCATTGGTATTTTTTTAGTGAATAGCAAATTAGCGCTATAATTTTATAGTCTTGGTAGTTTTTCTGTAGTTGTGTGAGATGTTAAGTAGCAAGTCTTTACTATTGTTCAGCTCTTCTGTCAGTAAAAAATGATTTCAAAGTTAAAGGGAGGAAAAAAATTTTTAGAGAATTGCTCAAACACATTATTAAGCGGTATAGTGACTACACCCTGAATGCCTTTTATGTGCCAGCTAAACCACTAGATGCTTTCTTTATCTTTAGTCTGCAGATGATCTTGCTTAATAGTGGTATTCCCATTTTCCAGATGAGGAAATCTGGGTTCCGAGTTACTAATAAGAGTTAAAGGAAATGCGTTCTATGATGTTGCACAATGTGTGGCCTTTCCCAGAGATGATTTTTAGACAGTAAAACTTTTGAGCCCAAGGTCTGAATGTTTCAGGAGAAAAGCAAGTGGTTGAAGCTGAATGTTATTTTGAGGTTTAGTTTCTAAGAGGCAAGTTAAGGTTATATAGGGATTAAGCATTAAGAGGAAGGCCAAGTGGACTTCAGCAGGAAAGCATTCTCCCTGGCAGTAGGTTTCCATTGACTGCTACTCTTTTGACCCCCAGAATGCAAGTCTCAGTGAGGGCAGGGTGATGTCTTTTAAACCTTGTGCAAGTGAGCACTAATTATTAATACAGAGTCCAAACACCAGTGTAGAGAGCTCTTTAAAGCAGACTTCCTGAATTCAAGTTGCACAGTCAATAGAATCTTATGAATATAGTTATCTAGTTACTAATAGTAGTAATGGATTTTCAGTTTTCTTCAGATCAATGCAAAATTCTTTTCTGAAAAAATATTAAATTGATTCTACATGGATTTTGCTGAATGACTTGACAAATTTGAATTCAATCTGAATCCTAAATCTCCACTAACCAGAATGTCTTATTTGTAGTCATCTAGGATACACAGTAATTTACTAAGTGACTTCTTTTTTTTTTTTAACTTAAAGGCATGGCATTTCCACTTAGAAATATTCTCTTTGTCTGGTACTGTAAGTGCATAATTTTCTTTGCATTCTGTTTCTAGTCTGTTAGACCTTTAAGCTTTCATGATGTATTTTTCCTAGGACTCCGTCTCCTCCTCCACGTCGTCGCTCACCTTCCCCAAGAAGATACTCTCCTCCAATACAGAGGAGATACTCTCCTTCTCCACCTCCAAAGAGAAGAACGGCTTCGCCCCCTCCCCCTCCTAAACGAAGGGCATCACCATCTCCACCACCAAAGCGTCGGGTCTCCCATTCACCACCTCCCAAACAAAGAAGCCCCCCAGTCACCAAGAGACGTTCGCCTTCATTGTCATCAAAGCATAGGAAAGGGTCTTCCCCGAGCCGATCTGCCCGGGAGGCCCGGTCACCGCAGCCAAACAAACGGCATTCGCCCTCACCACGGCCTCGCGCTCCTCAGACCTCAAGTCCTCCACCTGTTCGAAGAGGAGCATCATCGTCACCCCAAAGAAGGCAGTCCCCATCTCCAAGTTCTAGGCCCATTAGGAGAGTCTCCAGGACTCCGGAACCCAAAAAGATAAAAAAGTAAAAATGTTTTATCCTTTTTGGTTAGGAACACTTAACTTGCATAGCTCTTTATGTTTGGAAGCCCCCCCATCCCCACCCCCACCCCCAACACAGACACACTGAGAAAGGGAAAGAACAGGTGTGAATACAAACTTTAAGGCAAATTCTCGGTCCTATTCATATATCCTTTTCTGTTTTCAGGATAGTTCCTTGTGGTATAAGCTAAATGAGGATTTTATTGGTTCTTAAGGATGTCAGGTTAATTGAGAAGTGTGCTTCCAAACCCAGCTCTGAAGTGATGCATAGGGTGCTTGCGTGTCTGTGAGACTGATAAAAGCAGTGTTAAACATGGCAACTGACATGGCAACTGGCATTACTAATTTCCTGCAGGACAAACCATTAATAGAGTAGGTAGAGGATAGTGGGGCTTGAAACTACTCTCCAGGAGACTTAGATGATAAAAATTGTGTCAATACAATCAACCAGCAAACTGAGTGCTGTAAAATATTAAAGTTGGTGATCTGGTTCTGTAATGGTAGTTGGTGGTTTTCTCTTAAAGAAGGATCTCTGTTTTGAATGCTAAATGTTTTATTTTTCCTTTCTGTTTCTAGAGCTGCCTCACCAAGCCCGCAGTCGGTAAGGAGGGTCTCATCTTCCCGATCTGTCTCGGGATCGCCTGAGCCAGCAGCTAAAAAGCCCCCAGCACCTCCGTCACCTGTCCAGTCTCAGTCACCCTCCACCAACTGGTCACCAGCGGTACCGGTTAAAAAGGCTAAAAGCCCAACACCAAGCCCATCACCGGCAAGGGTATGTCTGCCCTGTTGTGGACTTCCTTTATAAGTGTAAATGGTTACTTGCAAGGAGAGAAGTTTTCATCGTTTGTAGTTCAGAGGAGCGTAATTTTCTGTGATTCAGGTGGACTTCAAAAGGAGGCGCATAATAAGTGGTGGTCTTTGCATCACTGCCCATGCTTAATACTCTACAGACATCCACTAATTTCCAATGTCTTATAGTATTAATTTCTGTAATCTTGGTGGTGAAGGTTGAGCTATATAACTTATAAAACGGGGGAAAAAAAAACACCTTGATTCTAATATTACCTAGGAGAAAATTAGTGTTTCTGTTCTCTCTAGTATTTGACAAGTTTGGGAATAGTTACGATTGCACAGTCAATGAAAGTTTTGATCTTGGATCATGTTTATTAGTATGATTACATTTTATTTTTTTAAAGTATCACAAGTATCAAAATGTCACCAGTGGTTTTAGAGGAGAAAAATGAGTGATCTTTAATTTTTCTTCTTTACATTTTAATGCTCTTAATTTTTCGTATGGTGGAAATACATTATTTAATAACAAATGAATCTTGCAACATGTGAAATATTAGATGAAATTAAAAGTACATTATTGATCCAGATCATCTTATCTTTGGCAGGCTGTGTAAACAAGAGTAACATTCTTGTTTTTACATCATCAAGCTTATATATCATTGGGATAGTAAAATATCAGAGCTTAAACTGTTTTCCTTTTTTTGTGATTCATTAATCATGGCAGATTCTTATATTGTATAAAAAACATCACTAGTTCGTTGTCCATCTTAATTGGGTTGTGTTATTGTGCAGACTAATTGAATGACGAGGAATTTTAAGTAATTGCTTGGAAATATGAAATTTAAAAATTACATTACAAACTAGATGCATTTATAGCAGAGCCTACCCTTGGCATAAATTTGGAATATATGCAGTGGAGAATAAATAACCCTGCATTCTAGAGATCAGTGACTAGAGATGTGGCAATCACACACACTTATAATTAGGGTAATAGTTTTTTATTACTTAGGCTGGTATGATGGGTGATTTACAGATATTCCCATTTAGTTACCATAAACAGCTTTATTAGAGATTGTAATACCCAATTGAGGTTGATAAAAAGGACTCAGAACAAGTCAAACAGTTTGTGTGAGGTTGACCAGTAGGTTCAGGAACCAGAATTCAATTTGGGTGAGTTCAGAGACTTTTCTCGGAGAAGGTGGATGGCACCCCACTCCAGTACTCTTGCCTGGAAAATCCCATGGACGGAGGAGCCTGGTGGGCTGCAGTCCATGGGGTTGGGAAGAGTCAGACATGACTGAGCGACTTCACTTTCACTTTTCACTTTCATGCATTGGAGAAGGAAATGGCAACCCACTCCAGTATTCTTGCCTGGAGAATCCCAGGGACGGGGGAGCCTGGTGGGCTGCCGTCTCTGGGGTCACACAGAGTCGGACACGACTGAAGCGACTTAGCAGCACAACAGAGACTTTTCTTCCTATTCATCCTGGAGCTTTTCCTTGCATCTGGAAGTAGACCCAGACTCAGGCCAGTCTTGGAGACCTGATCCACAGTCTGTGACTGGGAGACCTGGTTTAGTGTGAAGTTAGGTGCGTGCATGCTCAGTTGTTTCAGTTGTGTCTGACACTTGGCTACCCCGTGGACCGTAGCCCACCAGGCTCCTCTGTCCATGGGATTTCCCAGGTAAGAATACTGGAGCGAGTTGCCATCCCCTCCTCCAGGGCATATTCCTGACCCAGGTATAAGCCCACGTCTCCTGCACTGCAGGCAGATTCTTCACTGCTGAGCCTTCAGGTTCCATTTCAGCTCTTGGAAGTCTTTCCTCCCATCTTTAGGAGTACTTTTCTTGGTGGTGACTGGCCTTGGACCTTCTTCCCCCTCATGCCCTATGAAATCCTGAGATTAATTCAGCTGGTTATTCCCTTGAAATAAAATGCTTCATTGGACAGATTGATTTTATTGCTTTTGTTTTTCTGGATTTCTAGAATTCAGACCCAGAAGGAGGTGGAAAGAAAAAGAAGAAAAAGAAGGACAAGAAACACAAAAAGGATAAGAAGCACAAGAAGCACAAAAAACACAAGAAGGAGAAGGCTGCAGCTGCTGCCGCTGCGGCCGCAATAGCCCCTGCAGCTGTGGCTGCTCCCACAGCCACATCAGCACAGGAGGAGCCAGAGGCAGAGCCAGAGCCCAAGAAGGTATTTATGGGCCCTGTCTTGAAGTTTGTACAAATAGCTAAATCATCTGGTTTGCAGAGGTAGCTGAGTAATTTTCTTTCTAATAATTAGATGCCCAATGTTAACTCTGTTCTGATTGGTTTCTCTAGGACCACCTACCAAGAGCAGGAATTTGCTAAGGCTAAATAAGAATATGAATAACATCCAAGAAGTTTAATGTATATTTTTAAAAAGAACTTTGATATTATTAAACATAATTTTACCCATTTAAAGTATAGTGATTTTATGGTTTTTAGTATATTCATACAGTTACGCTGCCATCACCACAGATAAGAGTCAACATTGCCAACCGTTGTCTCAAGATTTAACGATACAACCTTTCTGGGGTGTTTTTGTTTTTGTTTTTTAGGAGACTGAAAGTGAGGCTGAAGATAACCTTGATGACTTAGAAAAGCACCTGCGTGAAAAGGCCCTGAGATCAATGCGGAAGGCTCAAGTGTCCCCACAGTCCTAGGTGGAAATGTTTGTTACGATGTAAATTTTATTTGGTTTGTACGCAATTCAATTTCAAAATTGCTAAAATGTGTTTGAGCTTTAGACTATAACATTTGTTGTAATAATTGCTAGGTTGAAGTTCACCATGTAAAAAAGGGGCATGGATTTACATTGCAAAAGGTGTCCACAGTGTATTAGTGACATTCTTTCATTGACAGCTGACATAAATTCGTTTAGAGTGAAATATTTTAAGCCAAAAAAGAAAAATCCCCTTTTTAAAAAAGGGGGTTTAAATACTGTTGGCATTCTTATGGTTCCTTTAAATACCCCTGGCTATTCCCAGAGGTTTTTCTTTCTACTTTTTCTTTCCTTTTTCTCATTTGAGTCTTAGCACCCATTTAAGTTATGATGCTTTCAACCTTGATGGTTTGCAAGCTTGCCCAGAAATAAGACCACTGTTGAACTACCACACAAGTATAAATGAATATTTTAATGCCACGATCTTTCCTGTTGCCTGTGGAGTCTCTGCTGAAATGAATCAGGATTCGAGCTCTAAGATGAGACAGAAAATGAAAGCATGTTGTTTGCCAGGACACTGTGGGTTTATATAGATGTGTAACAAGTTGATTTGGAACACTGGAATTTCATTCTTTTCTCTTTTTTTTGTAAAGGCAATTAATTAGCCCCAGGAAGGATCCTTCAGTTACAGAAAATTTTGTTTTATGAAATGTCATGGCTCCATTCATAATTTTGTCTTGTTCCAGTCGGTATATACAACTTTCAGAGCTCTTGTATTTGGAAAGCTGGAAGGGCCCAGACTTTGAAATAGTGTCTTGTTTTCACTGTTTTTGTTTTGTTTCTGGTTTTTTTTTTTTTTTTTAAACTAAAGCTATATAAAGCTTGTGGATTAAACAATAAATTTCTAAATTTAAAAATGTTGGCCACTCACTTTTATTACCCACCTGAATACTGCAGGAGACACACCTTAGAAATCTTACAGTGCCTATATTTTTATCCCCTTAGCAACTTCAGCAGAGGGAGGATTGGGCAAAGGAAATACAAGGTGATAAAATTGTCTTTGCATCTTTATTTAGTAATTAATATGATAAGTGCATGAGAGGGAAGTACACAGTGAGATTGGAACATATATAATGGGCAGGTCGGCCAGGCATAGGGGAAGAGAATCTCAGGCAGAGCACACAGTATGTCTACCCGAAGGCAGAAGGAGTCTGCCACATTCCAGAAAGTGAATGAAAGCTAAAAAATGCCTGGAGCAGTCTCCCTCTATCAGAGGCCCGTGCGTGCATGTGTGTGCGTGGGCGGGGGGGGTTGGTTGGTATGGGTGGTGTCTGGTGTGAGTGGATGTGGTGTTTGGCTCCCTACAGACCATTTTTAATTTTAAGATTGAGGACAGTGATATAATTTGAGAGAACTTGGAAGCTGAAAGGTAAAACAGTAGCATTCACATCTTCTATGTGTATGGGGCAACTTAAGAGAGCTTTCAAGGATCTTCCATGTGACTTCCTTTTGATTTTATAATTCAGTAATGTTGGAAATGCACAGAATACCCAGTATCTAAGGTGGTTGCTCCTGACTTGCCCCATCCAATATGAGCAAACCATGAACATCGTTTGGGGGTGCTTCTGTCCAGCCATTCACTCATCCAATCCATTTATTCACTTGTCTCATTTATTCAGTAGGCATTCATTCCTCCACTTGACTGAACTGCTTAAGGTGAGCAGCAGCCTTCATTTTGCCAAAATGAGCGATCAGTTTCCATCCTTCACTAATCCTGGTGGCAGACTTTGACTTACTCACTCCTTTGCTGAAACACTTTACCTTCTAGATGGGACGCTAGGTTTCCTCCTACCTCACTAGCTCTTTTTATCTCTCTTGGATGCTTTGAAATGTGATGAGAGTCTGGAGAGAGAGCTGCGGAAGACAAAAGAATCCCTAGGTTCTTTAAATACCTTTTTGTTGATGTCTCAAACTTGCCAGTTAAACTTGCTCTTGACCTAGACCCCTATCCAGCTACCCATTGATAAGTTCATTTGGGTGTCTAAAAGGCATACCAAGTTGCATGTGTCCTCCGATCGCGTCTCAGTCTCATTTGGTGCCCGTTACAGTCACTCAGAATTGAGTTGATAGTGTCAGTGACGGCATTGTTCACCCTCCAGTACTAATGCACACAAGGCATGTTCCCAATAGCCTGTCAGAGCACGGTTGGTAGTTCAGTTGCTAAGTCGTGTCTGACTCTGGACTGTAGCCGCCCAGCTGCTCTGTCTGTGGGATTTTTTCAGGCAAGAATCTGAAGGGGGTTGCCATTCCCTTCTCCAGGGAATCTTCCCAACCCAGGGATCCAACCCAGGTCTCCTGCATTGGCAGGTGGATTCTTTATCAACTGAGCTACCAGGGAGTCTTGTCAGATCATCAGTTCAGTTCAGTTGCTCAGTCGTGTCCGACTTTGCAACCCCATGAATCGCAGCACACCAGGCCTCCCTGTCCATCAACAACTCCTGGAGTTCGATTGATTGATGCCATCCAGCCATCTCATCCTCTGTCGTCCCCTTCTCCTCCTGCCCCCAATCCCTCCCAGCATCAGAGTCTTTTCCAATGAGTCAACTCTTCCCATGAGGTGGCCAAAGTACTGGAGTTTCAGCTTCAGCATCATTCCTTCCAAAGAAATCCCAAGGCTGAGCTTCAGAATGGACTGGTTGGATCTCCTTGCAGTCCAAGATCATAGCACTGCTCAAAACCCTCAAGAGACTCTTTTTTTTTTTCCTGCCTCAGGAAAATCCAAATTTCTTACTCTGGCCTGCAAGACCCAGTAGCACCTGCTTGGGCATCTTCATCTCCTCCCCTCAGTCTGCTCAAGCCATATCTACCTCCTTGCTCTTGCTTTGATCAAAGTTGTGCTCTCTAAAAGCTTTTGTTTTCACTGCCCAATCTGACCTGTTTCTTTACTAGGTTTTTTTCAGACAGGCTTCCCTAACTTCTGTTTTTTCATTAATAGTGATGATTACAACCTGAAATGATGCATTTTTGGCCCCTAGGAACTTGGTCTTGCTGTGACTGTGTCCCCAGTGCCTAGTACCCTGTAGAAGCACAAATACTTGATGAACAGATGAGAAATAAGTGTAATTGGCTGTCATTGCCAGGGACTGCTAGGGCTTGAGATGAGGAAAACTAAGGCATGGTGATCGCTGCCAGCTATCTAGTATTTGCCTCCTGGAGATAGAAACATACAGTCTGGAGTAGGCAAGAACAGAGTCTGGCAGGCCAAAGTTTCTACCATAGCTTTCCACTGTGTGACCTTGGTTAAAGTTACTTGACCTCTAAGTGCTTCCATTTCTCGGATCTGAGTCAAATAATGGAACTACCTTAGTTTTTAAAGAGTTAAATGTGTTAGTTAATACATATAAAGTAATGACAGTACAAAGCGAGGTCCCCATTTTAGGTAACATAATATGTGGTCATTCTGTTAACTATGACAAGTTTTAGTTTGGCTGTCTGCAAGGGATTTTAATCCTCTCTTTTCAATGTAATTTTTTCTTTAAATAAAATTCACCACTTTAAAGTGTACAGTTCAGTGGTACTTAGTATATTCACAAGGTTATGCAACCATCATCACCATTCCGGAACATTTTCATTACCCTAAAAAGAAACTGCCTATTAGCAGACCCTTCCCGTTTTCCTGGCAGTCCTAGCAGACCCAACTGTCTGTAGATTTGTTTATTCTGGACATTCCATTGGTATCATTTCGTAGGTGCCCTTTGGTGTCTGACTTCTGTCATTTAAGTTATAAACTGCTCGGTTGTGTCCAACTCTGTGACCCCATGGACTAGCCTGTCAGGCTCCTCTGTCTATGGAATTCTTCAGGCAAGAATACTGGAATGGGTTGCCATTTCCTCCTCCAGGGGATCTTCCCAACCCAGGGGTAGAACCTGCATCTCTTGCATCTCCTGCATTGGCAGGTGGATTCTCTACCACTGCACTACCTGGGAAGCCCAACGTCGTGTATTTAAGGTTCATCAACTATGCTTCCTATTTTTTATTTCTTAAGTGGTATTGCCTTATATGGGTATACTACCTTTTGTTTATCCACTCAGTTGGACATTTGAGCTGTTTGTGCTTTCCAGCGATTGTGAATAAAGCCGCTATGAACATTTGCATACAAGTTTTCATGTGGACGTATATTCTCTTGGGTATGTATATACATACATAGGTATACCTAGGCCTGGCATTGCTGCTGCTGCTGCTGCTGCTGAGTCGCTTCAGTCGTGTCCGACTCTGTGCGACCCCATAGATGGCAGCCCACCAGGCTCCCGGTCCCTGGGATTCTCCAGGCAAAAACACTGGAGGGGGTTGCAATTTCCTTCTCCAGTGCATGAAATCGAAAAGTGAAAGTGAAGTCACTCAGTCGTGTTAGACTCTTAGCCACCCCATGGACTGCAGCCCACCAGGCTCCTCCACCCATGGGATTTGCCAGGCAAGAGTACAGGAGTGTGGTGCCATTGCCTTGCATTGCTGGGTCATATGTAATTCAACTTTTTAAGAAACTGCTGACTATTTTCAAAACCAGCTGTGCTGTCCTAACATTGTTACTAGCAGAGTATGAGGATTATCACTTCTCCACATCCTTAACAATACTGTTTGATAATGATTAGCCTAGTGGGTGTGAACTAGTATCTCACTGTGGATTGATTTGCTTGTCTTGTGATGGCTGACGATGCTGAGCATCTTTTCACGTGCTGACAGACGTCAATGCCGTGTTAAGGCAGATTTGTATCTGTATGAGAATATTCCTGAAATTGTAGGCTCTTGAGGTTTCTGCAGAGTAGAGCTCGGCAGTAAAGAATCCACCTGCCATCCAGTAGGCAGTGGAGATGTAGGTTGAATACCTGGGTCGGGATTTCCCGGAGGAGGAAATGGCAGCCCCTTCCAGTAGGAAAATCCCATGGACAGAGGAGACTGGTGGGCTACAGCCCATGGGATTGCAAAAGAGCTGGACACGACCGAGTGACCAGCAACAGCAAACAAGAGTCAACAGTGCATTTGTAAAGTGCCTGTCGCAGAGGCTGGGGCTGGGGGATGATGGCCATGCAGAAGTTTGTTCCCATACTGTGAAGAGGATCGGGAGACTAAGCAGGGCTGTGACTTAAGGTACCTGCAGGTCTGGTCGATACTGTCCCTCCTATCATCTGATGGAGAAGACTTTTTCCCAATATACATGCCTGGTCTTAAAATCACATTAGATGATGGAAGTAGAAACTCTAGGCATTGGAATTAAGGATTTTCAGAGCTTATGACTCTGAAAAACTCAAGTTTAGAAGTTGAAACTTGAAAGGCATTAATATTCCAAAGGCCCAACTCTGCTCGTTCCTTTCTGAAAGGCCAGCTCCAGAAGTCTAAGACTTGTCTTTTGAAAGCGTATTTGCAGTATTTTTCATAAATATCCCTTTTAGCTCATACAAAACGTCTTTTGGCCTTTAGGAACTCAATTATTGCGTACTAACTGGTCTATGCAAATCTGTTTTTAAAAGAAAGATAGGATCTGAAATACAGATTTTTCCGGAGCTCCTTGCAAATCCTTCCACATTTGTCAAGTTTCACATCATATGCCGCATATGTCAATGATGTTAAGTTGGCACACTTTCACATCATAAGGGATTTTTGCCACGATGCCCTTTTATTTCAGGTGTATCATGGTAGGAGAAGTTGATGTGCGGATTTCCCGAGTGGCACCATGTGTACAGAGGACTATGGGCACCTCTCACCTGACAGGGCAGTTGTAAACTCTTCAGCTGGCAACTTCCTTAAGAGGAAGTGTTTTGCAGACGGCAGGTTGAGACGCAGCAGTGAATTGTACAGTTGAACGGGTCACAACCAGCATATAAAGAAGAAAATGAAATAGTAAATTTAAGTATGAATCACATATAGTAGGTTAAGTATTATTTCATGATGTATGTGTATGCGTGTGTGTTACTGGATTACAATTAAAATGTATTCTAATGTGATTAATATAGTCAACAAAATGGAAAACTGCTACCTCACAGATTGCTAGTCTACCAGCTTTTAAACAGCTCTGCAGAGCCCTGAGTGTTGTTATGATTCAGATTTTCTCTGTAGGATGGGGTCTCTAGCAATACCAATCTTCTTTGAGGGATTGAGATATGATACAGGTAAGATTGAGATATAACACAAGTTTTGCAAGGGCTTTGCTCTGCTCTGATATTTTTTTTTTTCCCTTTAACTTTGAACTTCCCTGTTAGATTTGGTTTGATAAGGGTTCCACAACCAAAACTATGAAAACCAGCCATTTAGCTTAGACCTGGTGATCAACAGATAGAGACTGCAAAGGGGACCTGACTGCCCCAAAGTAAAGCCTCCCTCACTCCAGGTGCCCTGCCACCCCCACATTGCCTCAGCCGGGGGCTGCTAGGGGCACTCAGTGTTTTTGTTTTTTGTTATAAAGCAGGTTTGAAAGTGAAAGTGTTAGCTGCTCAGTTGTGTTCAACTCTGCAACCCCGTGGACCGTAGCCTACCAGGGTCCTCTGTCCATGGAATTCTCCAGGCAAGAATACTGGAGTGGGTTGCCATGCCCTTCTCCAGGGCATCTTCCTGACTCAGGGATCAAACACGGGTCTCCTGCATTGCAGACAGATTCTTAACCGTCTGAGCCACCAGGGAAGCCCAAGGCAGGTTTACTGAGATATAATTTACATAAGTAAAATCCAGCTTTCCAGGGAGCATCATTCTATGAACTCTGTCAAATGTATGAAAGTCACTCGGTCATGCCCAACTCTTTGCAGCCCCATGGACAGTGCGTGGAATTCTCTAGGCCAGAATACTGGAGTGGGTTGCCAATCCCTCCTCTTGCTTTGCTCTGCTCTGATATTTTTTTTTTTCCCTTTAACTTTGAACTTCCCTGTTAGATTTGGTTTGATAAGGGTTCCACAACCAAAACTATGAAAACCAGCCATTTAGCTTAGACCTGGTGATCAACAGATAGAGACTGCAAAGGGGACCTGACTGCCCCAAAGTAAAGCCTCCCTCACTCCAGGTGCCCTGCCACCCCCACATTGCCTCAGCCGGGGGCTGCTAGGGGCACTCAGTGTTTTTGTTTTTTGTTATAAAGCAGGTTTGAAAGTGAAAGTGTTAGCTGCTCAGTTGTGTTCAACTCTGCAACCCCGTGGACCGTAGCCTACCAGGGTCCTCTGTCCATGGAATTCTCCAGGCAAGAATACTGGAGTGGGTTGCCATGCCCTTCTCCAGGGCATCTTCCTGACTCAGGGATCAAACACGGGTCTCCTGCATTGCAGACAGATTCTTAACCGTCTGAGCCACCAGGGAAGCCCAAGGCAGGTTTACTGAGATATAATTTACATAAGTAAAATCCAGCTTTCCAGGGAGCATCATTCTATGAACTCTGTCAAATGTATGAAAGTCACTCGGTCATGCCCAACTCTTTGCAGCCCCATGGACAGTGCGTGGAATTCTCTAGGCCAGAATACTGGAGTGGGTTGCCAATCCCTCCTCTAGGGGATCTTCCCAACCCAGGGATTGAACCCAGGTCTCCCGCATTGCAGGCAGATTCTTTACCAGCTGAACCATGAGGGAAGGCCTGTCAAATGAATACAGTCATTTAAACACTACTACAGGGACGATACAGAGTTATTTCCATCCCCTCAAGGAACCGAGGACCCTTGGCTTTAATTCTGGACACGACTGAAGTGACTTAGCTGCAGCCGCAGCTTTAATTCAATGGCAGCCCACTCCAGTACTCTTGCCTGGACAATCCCGTGGACAGAGGAGCCTGGTGGGCTGCAGTCCATGGGGTCGCTAGGAGTCGGACTCGACTGAGCGACTTCACTTTCACTTTTCACTTTTGTGCACTGGAGAAGGAAATGGCAACCCACTCCAGTGTTCTTGCCTGGAGGATCCCAGGGACGGGGGAGCCTGGTGGGCTGCCGACCATGGGGTCGCACAGAGTCGGACACGACCGAAGCAACTTAACAGCAGCTTTAATTCTGTTGTAGTTGAAGGAAACAGAGTACCCAGGCGCTTCTAACGCAGGGGTAGTAGTAGCTTGCAGTGAATAGTGGAGATGTGGAAGGAGAAACTCCCAAACAGGAAAGGATGTGCAAAAGTCCCACATCTGCTCCTTACCTAGAGCGTGACTGGGTAGGGACCTTTCTAGCAGTTTAAGTGTGGAGGCTTTGGCTTACGTAGCCCACAGGCTCAGAGAGGGGGGTAAGCCTGCCGAGTCTGGACCCCACCTGGAGGCGGAAGCTCACCTCAACCAGTGGGACCCACCCAGAGAGCCCAGGTGTGCTCAGCAGCCCCCAGGCACCCTGCGATTTCCCACTTCCGTTCTTTTGCATTTCTCCTGCTGTTCTCTGCCTGGGACACCCTTTCTTGTCTCCTAATGTCCAAGTCCTTTTGGGACTTAGAAATGTATTTAAGATGATGGTCTCTTAACTATATATATTTATAACTATACAAATATATATCAACCAGTCCAACCTAAAGGAGATCAGTCCTGGCTGTTCTTTGGAAGGACTAATGCTGAAGGTGAAACTCCAATACTTTGGCCATCTGATGCGAAGAGCTGACTCATTTGAAAAGACCCTGATGTTGGGAAAGATTGAGGGCAGGAGAAGGGGGCAACAAAGGATCAGATGGTTAGATGGCATCACCGACTCAATGGACATGAGTTTGGGTAAACTCCAGGAGCTGGTGATGGACAGGGAGGCCTGACGTGCTGCGGTTCATAAGGTCACAAAGAGTCGGACACAACCGAGTGACTGAACTGCTACTGATGCTCACTTCTAGAGAAACTGGAAAACAAAAAGAGAGAAACCTGGGAAATTCCCTGGCAGCTCAGTGGTTAGGACTCAGGCTTTTACTGTGGGGGCCTGGGTTCAATTCCTAGTCTAGAAACTTAAGATCTCGAAAGCCACACAGCACAGCAGCGTGCCCCTACACCACCATCAGCAAAAAAAGAAAAAAAGAAAAGAAATTGTTGTCAATCACATCATCCAAATATAACCAAAGGCACCTACCTCAGGTCAACTACTGTACTTGAAAACAATCACCCATCACTGAGCTCCCCTCCTTTCATATATGGAACAAACCAGGTTTTCCCCCAAAATATTTAGAAGTACTCACAGAGCATATCCGGATGAAACCATGCATATATAGTGTTCTATCAGTGCTCATTTGTCTGTGTTGGGTCTTCACTGCGGCACACAGGGTCTTCGCTGCATCATGTGGGGTCCCTGGTTGGGCCTCTCTAGTAGTGGGCACCAGGACTTAGTTCTCCAAAGCATGTGACACCTTAGTTCCCTGATCAGGGCTAGAACCTGCGTCCCCTGCATTGCAAGGCGGATTCCAAACCACTGGACCACCAGAGAAGTCTGTTGTAAAATTTAGTAAGTTTTTTTTCCATTCAACATACCATGAACAAAAATTGCAGATACACTGCAAAGATTTTCTACAACCAGGAAATCTGGAAAATAGTGAATTAACTCAGGCCAACATCAAAAACAGCTACAGTTCTCCCTTTTGTATACTTTTTATTAATATCTAGTCTTTTTTATGTATATATTAGATACTTGAAGGCAATGGCAACCCACTCCAGTACTCTTGCCGGGAAGGTCCCACGGATGGAGGAGCCTGGCAGGCTGCAGTCCACGGGATCGCTAGGAGTCGGACACGACTTCACTTTCACTTTTCACTTGCCACTTTCATGCATGGGAGAAGGAAATGGCAACCCACTCCAGTATTCTTGCCTGGAGAATCCCAGAGACGGGTGGGCTGCCGTCTATGGGGTCGCACAGAGTCGGACACGACTGAAGTGACTTAGCAGCAGTAGCAGCAGCAGCAGCTTATTTAAACTCTTGCCTCGATGGGTAAAATGGTAATCATGGTACCCACCTCACAGGGTTGTGAGGAGGATTAAATGAGATGAACAAAACATAGTCCCTGCCCCACTGAAACTCTTGGCACATGGCTGGGAGGCGGGGTGATGAATCAGGGATGAAACCTCATGCTCAAGGACATAAGAGAGGAGCGGTGCAGTGTCTCAATGGTCAGGAGTAACGCTGTGTAGCAGCGTCTCAGCCAGACAGACTGTGAGATGAGGCAAGCAAGTTCACCTCCCTTGGCCTGTTCCCAGCTGGCTTTCAAGTGTACATTCACCTTTGCTATGTGTGTGGGGGGAGATGAGCTTCGTGTCCTCCGATCTACTGCCAGCCTCAGTTTCCTCTCCTGTAAAATGGACGTAAATTCAATATGCTAATGCACGTTGCAGATTTGTTGTGCCTGGAGCATCATGAGGACTTCATTAGTGAGAGTTTTATCAAAACTTGGATGCTGGCAAATAGATGCACCATCTATTAAGTGGTATCCTGTTCATTGTAAAGGCAGGTGGTAATTCTGGAGAAGTGAAGATGGGGGCTTGGAAGGAGTCCTACACTATAACTTATAATGTATATATAGCTTACATTGTATACAATATGCACAGAAGGGTCTGGAACCCTGAAGAAAGCACACTCATCTGTCACACTCAGTTTCTCTGTCCTCATCTCTTCCTTTTCAAACTGTTCATGGGGTGTTCCAGGCAAGAATCTTAGAGTGGGTTGCCATTACCTTCTCCAGTGGACCATGACTTGTCAGAAGGAGATCAAACCAGTCAATCCTAAAGGAAATCAACTCTGAATATTCAGTGGAAGGACTGATGCTGAAGCTGAAGCTCCAATACTTGGGCCACTTGATGTGAAAAGCCAACCCATTGGAAAAGACCCTGATCCTGGGAAAGACTGAAGGCAAAAGGAGCAGGGGGCGGCAGAGGAGGAGACGGTTGGATGGCATCACCGACTCAGTGGACATGAATCTGAGCAAGCTCTGGGAGACAGTGGAGGACAGAGGAGCCTGGCGTGCTGCAGTCCACGAGGTCTCGGAGAGCTGGACATGACTTGGCAACTGGACTCTACTTCCAGCTCCTTCCTTTTCTCTCTCCTGTTCCAGCAGCTTCTCACATTCTTCCACGAGGTGGCGCCCAGACCCTGGGCCCCGCAGCAGGAGCAGACGCCCTAGATGTTAGTCCGTCTCTCCTGCTTTCTCTTTCCTTCTCCCTCCATCCCTATCTTTCTTCAGGTCAGCGAGACACTAGATTCAGTGCTCAGAGGCTCTCTGCAGGGTTCCAGAGCTTGAAGACAGCTCCAGGGCCCTGGCAGCTCACCTAATCCATCCCAAGTTATAATTCTTTGGCAGCCAGTCCCTAGCTCTCTCCAGTTCTCACTTGCATACCTTCAGTGACAGGAAACTCGCTACATTATGAGGCTTCTGTTCTGCAAGGAATCCATATAATAGTCAAGCACTTGAACTTTGAAGATAAACGCATCTGGGTTCTAGTGTCCCAGTTTTGCTCTTTGCTCAACGAGTGATTCAGACCCTTGCTGCTTTGTTAAGGAGTGAATCACCAGGGCCTGGCACAGGAAAGGCACTCATATGGTAAATAAGTAAATGAGCAAAGTCAGTTGTCTTCTGCATCCAGTTTCTTCACTGTGAAATGGGTTAATAACAGTATTCACCTCATATGTTTGCAAAGAATTAACACAATAGGACCTGAAACAGGCTTTTCCCTGGCTCATAGAATCTATAATTATTTCTTTCATTTTCTTTTGTATTTCCAGTATCTGTGCTCCTCTTATCTGAAAGTTGTCCTTGAGCGCGCCTTCAGGTTAGCCCTGTTCCTTGGAGCCAAGAAGAACATTTGCTCACCTCTCCGAATGCTTCAGCTCGCAAGCCACACGTGCCTACTGCGCGCCAAGCCCTTGGGTTACTGCAACAAAGACTTGATCACGGTGTTTCCTCTGGGTGCCTTTTTGTCTAGCCACTGAAAGAGACAAGAAAGCAACAGTGGGTGCTCAGTGAAGATTTTGAATGAACAGTAGGACTCATCCCAGAAAAGTCACATCAGCTGGTGTGTATAGACCCAGGATTTGGATCCTGTCTGGTCGCACAGCCTGCACCCAAGCCCGTCAGTCCTGTTATCCATTGGCTCTGGAGGATGCTGGAGCCCGTGGTTCATTTCCTGTTCCTGAGCACTCCACCACCCCCACTGTGACGTCATGGCGATTATGCGTCTTCTCATCACGTGTTCCCCGTCTCTCCCACCTCGGAACCATGTTTGGCTCTACTGGAACCCCACGTGACTAGCTGGGGGTAAGGGTGGCACCTCCACCTCCAGGGTGGGCTCTGATGGCCTGGACCAGGCAATGCCTCATCCCCTTACACTCAGTCAGAAAAACAGACACTACCTGAGCCAGAGGCAGGGATCTGCCAAACGAAGGCAGCAGGGGGGGCTTCCCTGGTGGTCCAGGGAGTAAGACTTTACCTTCCAAAGCCAGGGGTGTGTTTTGGTTCCCTAGTTGGGGAGCTAAGATACCACAAGCGTCACTGCAAAAAAAAAACACACACAAAACATTAAAAAAAACCAAAGCACTCTTGTAACATTCAATAAAGATTTTATTTTAAAAAAAGAAAAGTATAGCTTTTAGGAGAGAAGCTACTTTTTGCTTCTGCAGAAGTATTGGGCAGGATACGGTTGCCTGCAGAGTGTACTGAGGGGATGTGAGAGCTGGAGGTGCAGCAGCTCTTCTGCCCAAGGAGGATCCCTTCTGAGCCAATATACAGAGGCAGGCAGAGCGTAGAGACTTCACTGAGAAGCAGAACTCCCACCCTGGAGATCAAGGGAGACCAACCATGCTTTCTAGAACCTAGTCTCTCAAGTTGCATGCTGTTATTTCCATTTTTTACTGTCTTCCAGAACCAAGTCACTGGGTACAGCCCATACTCAGGGGGACGATCATTAGGTTTCCTTTGAAGGGAGAGTTGAAGAATCTGTGGACCAGTGGGCTTTTTTTAGTGGAAACCTTTTTTAAAAAATTGAAGTATAGTTGATTTGCAGTGCTGTGTTAATTTCTATTGTATAGAAAAGTGATTCAGTTATACAAATATATATATGCATACTCTTTTTCATGTTCTTTTTCATTATGGTTTATTACAGGATACTGAATCTAGTTCCTTGCACTATACTTTGTTGCTTGTCTGTTTCATAGGTAGTAGCTTGTATCTGCTGATGCCAAATTACTATGGTTTTCCTCTCCCACCCCTCTGCCCCTTTAGTAACCTTAAGTTTGCTCTCTATGTCTGTGAATCTGTTTCTGTTTCATAAATAAGTTCATGTCATATTTCAGATTCCACTTGTAAGTGGGGCTTCCCAAGTGGCTTAGTGGTAAAGAATCTGGCTGCCAGTGCCGGAGGCTCAGGAGACACAGTTCGATCCTTGGGTCAGGAAGATCCTCTGGAGGAGGAACTAGCAACCTACTCCAGTATTCTTGCCTGGATAGGATACAGAGGAGCCTGGAAGGCTACAGTCCATGGGGTGGTAAGGAGTCAGACACAACTGAGTGTGCACACACACGTCAGAGATGTCATATGGTATTTGTCTCTTTCATCAACCCTGAATATTCATTAGAAGGACCAGTGCTGAAGCTCAAGCTCCAACACTTTGGCCACCTGATGCAAAGAGCCGGCTCTAGGAAAGACGCTGATGCTGGGAAGGATTGGAGGCAGGAGGAGAAGGGGACGACAGAGGATGCGATGGCTGGATGGCGTCACCGCCTCGATGAACATGAGTTTGAGCAAGCTCTGGGAGGGGTGAAGGACAGGGAGGCCTGGCGTGCTGCAGTCCATGGGGTCGCAAAGAGTCGGACACGACTGAGCAACTGAACGGCAACAACAGTGGCTGCCATTGGCTTTACTTCACCCGTTTTTATGGCTGGGTGTATACCATCGGATACACCTACCACGCCTTCTCTGCCCGTTCATCAGCCAGTGGACATTTACGCTGCCTCCATGTCTTGGCTGTTGTAAACAGTGCTGCTATGAACACTGGGGAGTGTGTATCTTTTTGAATTATAGTTTTGTTTACATATGTGCCAGGGAGTGTGGGACATGTATTCTTAGTGTTTTAAGGAGCCTTCATAGTGTTGACCACAGCGGCGGTACTGATTTGTATTCCCACCCACGGTGTAGGAAGGGTCCCTTTTCTCAGGGACTGCTTTTAACCCACCATGGTAGTGATACCACTTGAGCTGCTCAATCAAGCGCACAGCTGAGGATCCATCTCTGATGCATGAGTTAGGCCATTCTCCTTGTTGGCGTCATTAATTTTTTAGGGAGGGGGTGCCGCTCTGGGTCTTCCTCGCTGTGTACAGATGCTCTCCAGCTGCAGTGAAGAGGGGCTCCACTTCACTGCAGTACACGGGCTGCTCACCACGGTGGCGTCTCCTGTTGTGGAGCACAGACTCTAGGTGCGGAGTCTTCCGTAGCTGAGGCACAGACTTAGTCGCCCTGCAGCATGTAGGATCTTCCCAGACCAGGGATCCAATCTGTGTCCCCTGCACTGGCAGGTAGATTCTTAACCACTGGACCATCAGGGAAGTCCTCAAGTTCTCCTTGCTGTTGAAGCCAGTTTGGGCTGGGTTTTCTGATTCCGGCAAATCAAAAAGCCCTGGTTAATACCTCCGGTGCCTCATGGGAAGAGCTTTTGTCTGCCTCGTCTCCTTCTCCAGACCTGCCTTTTCTGACTGTGTCCTTAAGTGCGGCGATAAGAGCTGGGCCCAGGCTCCAGGAAAAGTCCTTTATCTTGAAACAAAGTACATGTCACAATTCCATGGCCACTGGTGAAGACGGATGTGGGAAAAGGCATTGCTCTGTTGACTCATGAGCCTTCGGATTCATTTCTCCACCGGCGGCTCCTGCTAAAACACGCCTTTTCCATCCATAACCTGCCCTTGGATATTTGGCAACAGTTTCCGAGTCTCTCTGAGTCAGGCCCCTTTGGGAGGAGAGAGACAGAGGAGTCCGTCCCATGGGGACTGTCGGTTTACAAGGGGAGAGAGTTCTGTGTCCACCTTCACCCTGCCTTGCCACGTGAGCATGAGCAGGTGCCTGTGTCTCTCTGGTTCTCAGTGTCCTCCCTTAAAAAAGGAGGTGAAGGTTACACCGACATGTCACAGCCTGCTCCAGGATGTTCTTAGCTCCCTTCTGTCCAGAGGAGACATGAAATTTAAGAAGCAGCCTCGCTCAGACAGTCTGAGTCTTGTGCAGCCAGTGGTATCCTAGCAGAGATAAAGGCATACACTCTATGCCCTTTGCCATCTGCCATCTCATTTGATCCTCCCAGAAGCCAGCGAGGACCAGACAGACCTGCAGGACAGATATGGTCTCACCTCCAGGGCCTGGGATATTTAGCCAGTACTTTCTGCTGACTGTGTGCCAAGTACTTTATGCATGATCATTTTGTTTCACTCTCACGTCAACCCTGCTGGGTGGTTACTATTATTAGTCCCTTTTCCAGATAAGGACCCTGAAACTCAGAGGGGTGACGTAACTGTCCAGGAAAAAGGAAGCAAAAGGAAGCACTGGAGCTGGGATTCAGAGGCGGCTCCAGCGTCTCGGAGGCTGCCTGTGTTTCCCATCACGCAGCACTGCCTCTCGGTGTTGACAGGAGCACAAAGGTGGGAGCGGGGTGGGGCAGAGCTAGCAATGCAGAGACGGGGTCGCAGGAAGCTCTGAATGCTTGCTAGTTCTTCACAGCAGAAACTGCACAACACGGCAAAGCAACCAGACGCCAATACAAATTAACAAAGTACATAAATTAGCTATCAGTCAGTTTAGTTCAGTTCAGTCGCTCAGTTGTGTCCAACTCCTTGTGACCCCATGGACTGCAACATGCCAGGCCTCCCTGCCCATCACCAACTCCTGGAGTCCACCCAAACCCATGTTCATTGAGTCAGTGATGCCATCCAACCATCCCATCCTCCGTCGTCCCCTTCTCCTGCCTCCAATCCTCCCCCAGCATCAGGGTCTTTTCCAATGAGTCAGTTCTTCCCATCAGGTGGCCAAGTATTGGAACTTCAGCATCATTCCTTCCAATGAATATTCAGGGTTGATTTCCTTTAGCATTTATGGGTTTGATCTCCTTGCTGCCCAAGGGACTCTCCAGAGTCTTCTCCAACACCACATTCAAAAACATCAGTTCCTCGGTGCTCAGCCTTCTCTATAGTCCAATTCTCACATCCATACGTGACAACCGGAAGAACCGCAGCCCTGACTAGAGACATATTATACATCATAGAGAATATAGCCAATAGTCTAAAATAACTGTACACAGAGTATAAACTATACAAATTCAGAATCACTGTGTTGTACACCTGAAACTAATACTGCAAATTGACTACACCTCACACACACAAAAAAAGGGTTTCCCTTGCAGCTCAGTTGGTAAAGACTCTGCCTACAATTCCTGGGTTGGGAAGATTCCCCTGGAGAAGGAAATGGCCACCCACTCCAGTATCCTTGCCTGGAGAATCCCATGGACTGTAGCCTGCCAGGCTTCTCTGTCCATGGGGTCGCAAGACTCAGACACGACTTAGCGACTACACCACCACCATTAAAACAAGGGCCTCCCAGGTGGCGCTAGTGATAAACAACCCACCTGCCACGGTAGAGACCTAAGGCATGTGGGCTCCATCCCTGGGTCGGGAAGATCCCCCGAGAAGGAACCCCCACTCAGACTGCATGATTTTGTTCAGGGCCCTTCCGCTCTCCCAGAACCCCCTTCAACATTCTTGTCTGAAGAATCCCATGGATAGTGGAGCCTGGCAGGCTACAGTCCATGGGGTCAAAAGGAGTTGGATTTGACTGAAGCAACTTAGCACACACTGGGTGTGTGCATGTACACACACACACACACACACATACACAAACAAAAATTGAGAAAAAAAAGAAAATGCTATACACTTACTAGTTCTGTGGCTAGGGCAAAAATCTCCCATTTCACTGAGCCTTAGTTTCCTTTTTCTTTAAAATGGGGCTAATGGTTCTCATTTGAATTGTGAGGACTTGGGGGGGTAGGGGTGGATATTCCTAGTGTAGCAAGGGTGTGTAAGTGAGCATCTCTTTTGTACTTCAGAGCAGTCTAAATGAAGAGACTGTTGTTTTTCTTAATCCCAGAGCAGGGGCTGGGCCAGGAAGTAGGCAGGCCGACCAGGGTGGGTCAAGTGTCCCAGAGAGGCTGTTTCCACGCTTGGCATCCACCAAGTCCCCTGGAAAGGAAGAAACAGGGCAAGAGGAAAGGCCCAAGCCCCGGATTCTTATTTAGAACTTCCCTCCACCCCAGGGCCTCCAGGGGAAGAGCAGCTCTGAACTGTCACCACCGAGTTCCAGGCATTCCAGAGGGCTCAGCGGGGAGGAAGGCTGTCATCACCGAGCCAGCAGCAGCCAGAGAGAGGAAGGGCTGGCGGAAATCCAGGCCTCGAAGCCTCCGTCCTCGCCCTGCCCTGGTCTCACTGTCCTACCCGAGCCCCAACCAGAGCCCAGTCCTCCCAGGAGGAGCCGCGGACCCCAGACCCCAGCAGTGATAGCCCGGCGCCCCACCCTCCTGAGCGGCAGCTTTAAGGGTGACTGGGATTTGGACTCAGAACGCCCAGCTTCTGTTGTGGTTCAGTCCTCTCCCCTCTCTGGACCTCAGTGTCTCCGCTGTGGACCAGGAATGCCAGGGAAGGGCACCGCAGTCCTGGGGTGAAGTCAGAGCCCCTGCTACCCTGTCACAAAGTGCCCCTCTCATCCTTCCCAGGCTGCCCTCTGGGTTGTGGTCACAGTCCTCCAGCCCGGGGATTCCATGTGCATGCCGTCTTTATAATTCTGTATCTCTGCTGCTTCCTGAATTCTAGGTCTGTCTTGCTCCCAGTTAGGCTGAGAGGCCCTTAAGGCTGAGAGTATGGGGGCCTGCTCCCTTCTCTGCTCCCCTCGAGCCTGGCCCAGCACAGAATGAACCTCGCGCCTCTTCACTGATTGTGCTGCTGGGCCATCCTAGGGACCCCTGCTGGACACTCAGTCCACTCCCAGTGCCTGTTGGAAAGAGTTCTGGCCACACAGATGGGCAATCCTGCCTTCTGACCGCAGCTGCCCCCTGCTCAGACTGTGTGGTTCTGTTCAGGGCCCTTCCCCTCTCCCAGAAGCATCCGTGGCTCTTTGAAATGTGCTCAGTGGAGACCCAGGGAACACTGTGGCTCCGAGGAGAGGGAGCAGTGGGCATTCCTGGGTGGTGGGGTGAGGCCCAGGGCTGGAGCTGGCACTTCAGACTTCAGCACCACCCTGCTCCACAGCTGCTCTGCCCTTCACTTTAACTTGTGTGCATTGGGCAGACCTGGGATTTGTGTTGTGTGTGTGTGTGTGTGTGTGTTTAAGGCTTTCCTGGGGCAAAGCTGATTCACAATAAACTGCCATATTTTTAATACGTATACACTTTTGGCCTTCTCTGATGGTCCAGAGGATAAGAAAGTGAAAGTGAAAGTTGCTCAGTTGTGTCCAACTCTTTGTAACCCCATGTACTATACAGTCCATGGGATTCTCCAGGCCAGAATACTGGAGTGGGAAGACTTTCCCTTCTCCAGGGGAATCTTCCCAACCCAGGGATCAAGCCCAGGTCTCCCACATTGCAGGAGGATTCTTTACCAGCTGAGCCACAAGGGAAGCCCAAGAATACTGGAGTGGGTAGCCTATCCCTTCTCTAGCAGATCTTCCCGACCCAGGAATTGAACCGGGGTCTCCTGAGAAGGCAGTGGCACCCCACTCCAGTACTCTTGCCTGGAAAATCCCATGGACGGAGGAGCCTGGTGGGCTGCAGTCCATGGGGTCGCTGAGGGTCGGACACGACTGAGCGACTTCACTTTCACTTTTCACTTTCATGCATTGGAGAAGGAAATGGCAACCCACTCCAGTGTTCTGACCTGGAGAATCCCAGGGACGGGGTAGCCTGGTGGGCTGCCATCTATGGGGTTGCACAGAGTCGGACACGACTGAAGCGACTTAGCAGCAGCAGCAGCAGCACTGCAGGCAGATTCTTTCCCAGCGGAGCTCTCAGGGAAGCCACCTGCCAGTGCAGGTTGGGTCCCTGGTCTGGGAAGATGCCGTATGCTGTGGGGCAGCTAAGCCCAGGCGCCATGAGTGTGGAGCCTGTGCCCTCGAGCCAGCGCTCTGCAACAAGAGAAGTCATCAAAATGGGGAGCTGGGGTACTGTAACAAAGACCCAGAGAAACCAAAAACAAACAAACGAAAAAAAGACTTAAAAAAAGAAAGTGTATGCTTTGATAAGTTTTCACATATATGTACACGCAGGAAACCATCTACAATCATGAGGGCGGAGGTATCCATCCTCCTCAAAACTTCCCCCGTGCCCCTTTCCAGTTCGCCCCATTACCCAGGAACCACCAATCTGCTTTCTGTCACCGCACACCAGTGGTCATTTTCGACATGTTCTATGTAAATGGACTCACCCAGTACGGTCTCCTTTTTGTCTGGTTTCTTTCTCTCAGCATAATTCCTCTGAGGCTCATCTGTGTAGGCATGTGTATCAGCAGCCCCTTCCTTTTCAGGGCTGCCTGCTGTCCTGTTATATGGGGGCACCACTGTTGTTAACCCCACTGACCTGCTGATGGGCATTTGGGTTGTTTCCAGTTTTTAGCTATTGCAAATGCATGTTCCTGCTATGAGTGTTCCAGCTCACACAATTCTATCTGAAAAAGTTGCACTATTAAAAGAAACAAAAAAGCTAGGGGATTTCCCTGGTAATCCAGTGGTTAAGAATCTGCCTTGCAACACAGAGGATGCAGGTTAGACCCCTGGTCCAGAAACAAACATCCTGTGGAGCAGCTAAGCCCACACCACAACCACAGAGGCCCTGTGCCACAGTGAAAGATCTGCAGGACACAGCAAAGATCCCTTATGCGGCAATTAAGACCTGATGCCGCCAAATACATAAATGAAGGCATAAATAAATGTTTTGATAGGTATTGCTGTTGTTCAGCCGCCAAGTCATGTTTGAGTCTGAAGCCTCATGGACTGCAGCATGCCGGGCATCCCTGTCCTTCGCCATCTCCCGGAGTTTGCTCATACTTGTGTCCACTGAGTCCATGATGCCATCCAATCATCTCATCCTCTGTTGTCCCCTTCTCCTCCTGCCCTCACTTTCCCAGCATCAGGGTCTTTTCCAATGAGTCAGCTCTTCCCATCAGGTGGCCAAAGTGTTGGAACTTCAGCTTCATCATCATTCCTTCCAATGAATATTCAGGGTTGATATCCTTTAGGATTTACCGGTTTGATCTCCTTACTGCCCAAGGGAACTCTCAAGAGTCTTCTCCAGCACCACAATTCAAAAGCATCAATTCTTCGGTGCTCAGCCTTCTTTGTGGTCTAACTCTCACATCCGTACATGACTACTGGAAAAATGACAGTTTTGACTCTACTGACCTTTGTCTGTAAAGTAACGTCTCTGCTTTTTAATATTCAGTCTAGGGTTGTCATAGCTTTTCTTCCAAGGATTAATCGCCTTTTAATTTCATGGCTGCAGTCACCATCCACAGTGATTTTCCGCAGTGATTTTAGCACCCAAGAAAACAAAATCCACCACTGTTTCCCCTTTTCCCCCATCTATTTGCCATAAAGTGATGGGAGTGGATGCCAAGATCTTAGTTTTTCAGTGTTGAGTTTTAAGCTAGCTTTTGCACTCTCTTTCTCCACCCTCTTCAAGAGGCTCTTTAGTTCCTCTTCACTTTCTGCCATTAGAGTAGTATCATCTGCATATCTGAGGTTACTAGTATTTCTCCTGGCAATCTTGATTCCAGCTTGTGATTCATCTAGCCCAGCATTTGACATGATGTAGTCTACATCTAAGTTAAATAAGCAGGGGGACAGTATAAAGCCTTGACAAACTCTTCTCTCGATTTTGAGCCAGTCCATTGCTCCATGTCTGGTTCCAACTCTTGCTTCCTGGTCTGCCTACAGATTTCTCAAGAGGCAGGTAAAAATGTATACGTGGGTGCATATTTTTTTAAAAGCTAGATAATGTGATTTCCCCCCCAGACTGAAGGCTCTTAAGGACCAGAAAGCTGTCATGGAGAGTCAAGGACTAAGGGAGCTGCTGTTCTGAGCTCCTACTAGTGCCAAGAACCTGACCACATCTGCTCATCTGGGCAGCAGGTGCCATTGTTCTTTTACAGATAAAATAGCTGAGACATAGAGGCGTGGATGCGGCTGGCCAATGACACACCGGTAGGCTGGGGCAGAGCCAGACTCCGTCCCAAGACCTCACTGCCTCTCGCCTGTGAGGAGAACCAGCACAGCCCCCTTCTTGCTTTGACTCACTGCATGGCTGGGGATGACGTCTGTGTTGACTTTTGTCATACTGGGTCGCCGGGGATAACCGGTCAAGCCTGGGAGGCACAGCGGGGAGCTGGGGCCACAGCAGGGGCAGGAAGTGAGTCAGCTGCACTCGTGAGGGCCACCGCATCGGGGGCCCGGCAGAGGAAGACGGGAGCGAGCCCCTTGAGTGACCTCACGCAGAGGTCACTAGGCTTTCCACACAGGTTCTCTCCTATGACGTTCACCATAATTGTGAGATGTGAGAATGACCAGCTCCATCTTACAGATGGGAAACCTGAGGCTCAGGAGTGTCTATCGGTCAGCATTCTGTCAGCTTCCAGTAACAGAAAAGCCAGCTGAAAGAGGCTTAGGGGATTCCCTGGCAGTAGGGGTTAGGACTCCAGGCTTTCACTGCTGGGCCCGGGTTCAATATCTGGTCGCGGAACTAAGATCCCATGCCACAAAAATAAATAAATAAATGGCTTAAACCATAAATACATTTAGTCGACAAGACCTCCAAAGCTGTAGGTTCGGCAAGTGCCAGGTTGTTATCCAGAGGCCCACGAGCGCTTTCTGGGCTCTTCCCCGCCTGGGAGGCGCTCCCAGCATGCTCCCTTTCACTCACCACCAGCTGTGCACCTGTGCTGTGCTTCAGTCCTGTCTGACTCTCTGTGACTCTATGGACTGTAACCAGCCAGGCTCCTCTGTCCAAGGGATTCTCCAGGCAAGAATAGTGCCGTGGGTTGCCATGCCCTCCTCCAGGGGATCTTCCTGACCCAGGGATCGAACCCGTGTCTCTTATGTCTCCAGCATTGGCTGGCGGGTTCTTTACCACTAGCACCACCTGGGAAACCCCTACTGTCAGCCGGAATTGCCCTAAAACCATCACTGGGTTAGGGACCAGACCTCACTTGTGGCCCAGACCATCCAGCCCCACCTGCAGGCTGGGATCCCTCTGGAGACTGGATGCTGAGATGGGGGTCTTGCTTGCGAGGAAGAAAGGGTCTGCCGTGGGAGGAGGACAGGCCTGCACAAGGTCATCTAGTTGGCCAAGGAGAAAATTGTGGCTCCTGTTATGGAAACCAGGCGCTTCCTTAGGCAGCCCTACTGCTCCACGAACACAATGCCAGCTGTGTTTTATCCCATCATGGTAAGGTGAGATGCTGATATGAGACCCGCTTTATAGAGGGAGACATAGAAGCTCAGAGAACAAGAAGTTTGCCTGAGGTCCCACCACCAGAAAGTGATGGCCCTGGTGTGTGAACTCTGTCTGGTATTCCAGCTTGTGCTTCCTCCAGCCCAGCGTTTCTCATGATGTCCTCTGCACATAAGTTAAATAAACAGAGTGACAATATACAGCCTTGATGCACTCCTTTTCCTATTTAACCAGTCTGTTGTTCCATGTCCGGTTCTAGCTGTTGCTTCCTGACCTGCATACAGGTTTCTCAAGAGGCAGATCAGGTGGTCTGGTATTCCCATCTCTTTCAGAATTTTTCACAGTTTATTGTGATCCACACAGTCAAAGGCTTTGGCATAGTCAATAAAGTAGAAATAGATGTTTTTCTGGAACTCTCTTGCTTTTTCCATGAGCCAGCGGATGTTGGCAATTTGATCTCTGGTTTCTCTGCCTTTTTAAAAACCAGCTTGAACATCTGGAAGTTCACAGTTCACATATTACTGAAGCTTGGCTTGGAGAATTTTGAGCATTACTTTGCTAGCATGTGAGATGAGTACAATTGTGCGGTTGTTTGAACATTCTTTGGAATTGCCTTTCTTTGGGACTGGAATGAAAACTGACCTTTTCCAGTCCCGTGGCCACTGCTGAGTTTTCCAAATTTGCTGGCATATTGAGTGCAGCACTTTCACAGCATCATCTTTCAGGATTTGAAATAGCTCAACTGGAATTCCATCACCTCCACTAGCTTTGTTCGTAGTGATGCTTCCTAAGACCCACTTGACCTCACATTCTAGGATGTCTGGCTCTAGA
>SJYC01030649.1:0-17226 GCA_006408675.1 Madoqua kirkii
TACAGTTTGTTGTCATCCACACAGTCAAATGCTTAGCATAAGCAAGGAAGCAGAAGTAGATGTTTTCCTGGAAGTCTTTGCTTTTTCTATGATCCAACGGATGTTGGCAATTTGGTCTCTGTTCCCTTTGCCTTTTCTAAATCCAGCTTGCACATCTCGAAGTTCTCAGTTCATATGCTGTTGAAGCCTAACTGAAGGATTTTGAGCATTACTTTGGTGGCATGTGAAATGAGCACAGTAGTTTGAGCATTCTTTGGCATCACCTTTCTTTGGGACTGGAATGAAAACTGACCTTTTTCAGTCCCATGGCCACTGCTGAGTTTCCCAAATTTGCTGGCATATTGAGTGTAGCATTTTCACAGCATCACCTTTTAGGATTTGAAATAGCTCAGCTGCAATTCCATCACCTCCACTAGCTTTGTTCATAGTGATGTTTCCTAATGCCCACTTGACTTTACATTCCAGGGTGTCTGGCTGTTGGTGAGTGACCACACCATTGTGGTTATCTGGGTCATGAAGACCTTTTTTGTACAGCTCTTCTGGGCATTCTTGCCACCTCTTCGTACTCTCTTCTGCTTCTGTTGGGTCCTTGTTGTTTCTGTCCTTTATCGAACCCATCTCTGCATGAAACGTTCCCTTGGTATCTCCAATTTTCCTGAAGATCTCTAGTCTTTCCCACTCTATTGCTTTCCTCTATTTCTCTGCACTGTTCACTTAAGAAGGCTTTCTTGTCTCTCCTTGCTGTTCTCTGGAACTCTGCCTTCAGTTGGGTATATCTTTCCCTTTCTCCTTTGCCTTTCACGTCTCTTCTTTTTTCAGCTATTTGTAAGGCCTCTTCAGACAGCCACTTTGCTTCCTGGTATTTCTTTTTCTTTGAGATGGTTTTGGTCACTACCTCCTGTACAATGTTATGAACTTCCGTCCATAGTTCTTTGAGCACTCTGTCTCCTAGATCTAATCCTTTAAATGTATTTGAGAGATGTATACCACCTCCACTGTATGATCATAAGAGATTTGATTTAGGTCATACCTGAATGGTCTAGTGATTTTCCCTAGCTTCTTCAATTTAAGCCTGAATTTTTTAATAAGGAATTCATGATTTGAGCCATAGTCAGTCCCAGTCTAATTTTTGCTGACTGTGTAGACCTTCTCCATCTTTGGCTGCAAAGAATATAATTCATCTTATTTCAGTATTGAAAATACTGATATATTGAAAATAATCTGGTGATGTCCATGTGTAGTTATCTCCTGTGTTGTTGGAAGAGAATGTTTGATGTGACCAGTGTGCTCTCTTGGCAAGATTCTTTTAGCTTTTTCCCTGCTTCATTTTGTACTCCAAGGCCAAACTCGCCTGTTGTTCCAGTTTATCTCTTGACTTTCTGCTTTTGCATTCCTATCCTCTATGATGAAAAGGAAATCTTTTTTTTTTTGGTGTTAATTCTGGAAGGTCTTATAGGTCTTCATAGAACCTTCAACTTCAGCCTCTTTGGCTTTAGTGTTTGGGGCATAGATTCAGATTACTGTGTTGTTGAATGGTTTGCCTTGGAAACAAACCAAGATCATTCTTTCTTGAGATTACACCCAAGTACTGCATTTTGGACTCTTTTGTTGATTCCTGGAGAGGGAAATGGCAACCCACTCCAGTATTCTTGCCTAGAGAATCCCATGGACAGAGGAGCCTGGTGGGCTGCAGTCCATGCGGTCTCGGAGTCAGACATGGCTGAGCGGCTTCACTCACTCACTCATTCACTCACTCACTCAATCCATTTCTTCTAAGGGATTCTTGCCCACAGTAGTAGATACAATGGCTGACCCAGGGATAAAAGCCAAGTCTCTTGCATTGAGGCAGATTCCCTAGATATAATGGCCATCTGAATTAAATCCACCCATTCCTGTCCATTTTAGTTCACTAATTCCTAAAATGTCAATATTCACTCTTACCATCTCTTGCTTGATCATGCCCAATTTACCTTAATTCATGGACCTAACATTCCAGGTTCCTATGCAGTTGCTCTTTACGGCATTGGACCATTGTCCCATATTACTCATTATTTGTTGAGGGCTCTTAAGCAATCCCTTCTTCTGAACTCCCATTGCTCATATGCTCACATCTGTGGCTGTAGCATTTACACAGTTTTAAGTTAAGGCAACAACCTGTTTCCTCATTCTGCTTCTTTCTGAATAATTTTTACACCTTGTAGAGCCAAACCTCATGTAAGAGAGGATGTGACTGGTTCTCTCTTTCGTTAGCTTGCCAGTACTTCCCCTGCTGTCCAGAGCATTCACGCCACCTTGCCTGTTGGCTGCTAGCCAACCTATAGATGGCTGTCCAAAGACCAGAGCCCCACCCATTTCTGGATAGAGATGTTTGGGGTCAATTTTTAGCTTTGGCTTTTGCAAGTGTTTTCTCCTCTTATCCTGATTTTCCTGTGGGTTTGGGCCAGTTCCCCCGCCAGAATTCTTTGCTCATTGTTTACAGAGACTTATTCTTCTCCTTCCTAGTGTTTCTCCACCTTTTCCCTACCGATTGTGTGTTTTGGACACAGCTCTGAGCATTTCAAGCAACGGTCACATGAATCGCTGAGAGCAAGTCTCTCACCCGCTTTGAAGCTGTTTTTCTGTGTGTATGTTGGGGCTGTGTGTGTATGTGTTTGTGCTCAGCTGCTCAGTCATGTCCTACCCCATGGGCTGTAGTCCACCAGGCTCCTCTGTCCATGGAATTCTCCAAGCAAGAATATGGAGTGGGTTGCCATTTCCTCCTCCAGGGGATCTTCCCGACACAGGGATAGAACCCGCATCTCTTGCATCTCCTGCACTAGCAGGCGGATTCTTTACCACTGAGCCAACTGGGAAGTCGATGCTGGGGCTACTAATTTTCATCTCACAGGGTTACTGAGAAGATGAAAGGAGTCCATGTATGGGCAAGCTCCACAGAACTGAATCCTAAACAAACTAAGTGTTGATCTTTCCTTTTGGCATCAGCCCCTAGTTAAATTGATCAAAAGCTGGATCAGGAGAGAGAAGAGGCTTGAGTTCAAGCCTCAGTTGGGCATCTAACTTTCTGTGTTTGGGAAATTCCCTTCCTCTCTCTGGGATCAGTTTTCCTACCTGTTACAGCTTTACTGAAAGGCAATCCCCCTCACCCATCATCCATGGATCAGTGAAAGTCTACCACATTCTCACACATGACCTTGGAGAAAGTTTTTACAAAGTGGGTGGGCTATGTTCAACCTTTGGGTTGCCAATGGAGTGGAAAGGGCCTTTACGGGAGTGGAGCACTGAAAGTGATCAAGAATTCAGCAGGAGTAGGTTTTATGAAAGGAGGGAGTGGAGAGGCTGACTATCGGAAATGGACTCCCTTCCCAAGAACCCCCATAGAGGTTAGGAGGTGTGGTGGCCCTAAAACATTGTGCCCAAATGCTTTTTGTCCCTCCCATAAAAACGTGGGCTTTTGTATGCCTTCCCCTTGAACATGGATTTTGTGACTGACCAATAAAATATAGGAAATGACCCAAATCTTAAGAGACTGGAAGGTCACTTCCTATTTCCAGGAATACTTATTCTTGGAATCCAGCTGCCATACTGTGCCCAGGGAACCTTAAGAGGCCGTGTGTAAACGTTCTGCCAGACAGCCCCAGCTGGCATACCAGCCGACAACCAGTATCAGCTGCCAGACATGTGAGTGAAGGAAGCCTCTAGAACACTCCAACTCCACTATCTGCATGTGATCTCAGCCAAAAGGCCGAGAAGCGTTCCATCCACCATCTGATCGCAACCACACGAAGAACCCTGAGACAGAACCCAGCCTAGCTAAGCACAGTTGACCCAGAGATCTGTGAGAAACAATAACAAATGATTTTGTTTTAAGCGACTAAGGTTTTTGATTGATTCATTTTACAGCGACAGTTTAACTGGAATAGGAGATCAGCTATGAATCCTTTGACAGTGGGATAGGATAGGAAAGCCCATTTTTCATGAGATCTTAAAGCACAAAGGGGGCCCCCAGCAAGCTGTTAAACTTGGAGGTCAAAAGCAGTGACATCTGGAGGAACTTGGCTTGAGATTAAAAGTTTCTGCTGTGACCTTTAGGAGTTGGCCAGAGACTCACCAGGTGAGAGAAAGTGTCAAAAATGATTGCAAGTTTCTGTCTTGAGCAGCTGCCCTCGGTGGTAGCAGGAGATGAGCAGGTTTGGTGTGAGATGATGAGATCAGTTCTGGACACAATGTTGCATTTGCCAAGTGTCTTCTATAAGTACAAGAGCCTGTCCATAGACTGAGAAAAAAAGAGGAAATCTTTCTGGAAACTTCAGCCTAGAACCCAAGTCCTCATCCATTAAGGCCCATGCTAACTCACTCATTCACTCATTTATCATCCACTCATTCACTCATTTAATAGCCCATTCAGACAGAAAGGTATGTTTAAGAGCCCAGACTCTAGAGACCACCTGGGTTCAAAGCCCAATTCTACCTCTTCCTTCCCACATCCCCCATGGCCTTGGGCAAGTAACATAATCTCTTGGTATCTCAGCTTCCTTATCTCTAGGCAGGAATGATAATAACAGTATTTATATTATTATAAAGATTAAAAGAGCACATATTTGGAAACCTTTAGAATAGTGCTTGGAACATAAATACATATTACATGTTAGCTATCGATAGTTTAGCAGATAATCTTTATGCTGGACCCCTTACCGCACTGAGGATACAGCTGAGAACTGGGCAGACACAAGCCCTGTCACATGAGGCTGACATTTTTGTCCTTATCCAGCACTTGGGCCCTAGGCTTCCTCAAGTATTTTTTCATGTGTATTGTCCCATTTGATCCTCAGGAAGAAACTATATATTAAAAAAACAAAAAACAAAACCCCCAGAAAGAGCCCATGAGGCTGGCATGATACTGACCTTCTCCCCATTTGACAGAGGTGGAAACTGAGGCCCAGAGAGGAGCATGGATGTCCTCTTTGCACAGTGCCTCTGTCTAGGCACAAATCAATGTGTCCCTTTAACAAAGGCACACTGGGGACTTCCCTGGCAGTCCAGTGGTTAAGACTCTGCCTTCCAATGTAGAGGGTATGGGTTTGATCCCTGGTCAGGGGACTAGGATCCCACATGCAGTGGGGATAGGTGCAGCCACAAAGTTAAAAAAAAAAAAAAAAAGGCAAACATAAAAACAAAGACACTCCGACACGAGTGGGCCTTTCTCCTGTCAGCTAGCCATGCTTCCTCTGCCCATAAATCTTCCGGCAAATGAAATCTCAACCATGCTTAACTTCTGACCTCTGAGTGGGGATCTCCACAACCCTTTGAAGGCAGAGTTTCCAGACGGACAAGGTCAGGGTCCTGCATTCACACTGCCTCTCTCCTTACTTGGTCTTCTAGGTGAACTGGGTGTCTTTCCACTTGGTGGGACCACACCAAACCCCACCCAGTCCATATTATCTTCATGGATGCCTGAAATTCTAGTGCTAATGATTCATTCTTTCAAGTTGAGCAATGGCTCCCAGAAACATCCTGCAATATCCCCAAATCCCTCTGAAGTGGGTCACCAACACCTTATTGAGCTTTTAAGCGGGCCTTGAACACAATCGCCTTCCTCCTACAAATGAAGAAACTCTGGTCCAGAAGGAACTTGCCCGAGGGTGCAGAAGTGGTCAGTGGCAAAGCAGAAGTGGAAAACAGCCCTGTTTCCTCTAGGCCAGTGGGTCTCCTAGTCATCTCAGTTCAGTTCAGTTCAGCCGCTCAGTCGTGTCCGACTCTTTGCGACCCCATGGACTGCAGCACACCAGGCCTCCCTGTCCGTCACCAACTCCCGGAGTCTACCCAAAATCATGTCCTTTGAGTCAGTGATGCCATCCGGCCATCTCATCTCCCTGCTCATCTCGTCTCCCTGCTCATTTATAGCCTGCAAAGAGCTTCCCCATCAGAGCTCACCTGACGGAGGCCATGCCTACGAGCATACCATCTTCTTCCGAGGTGCACACGGGCTGCCTGAGGCTACACATCGTGTCCTCTTCTGATAACAGGGCCTGGTCGATCGTTTAGTTTAAAGGTAATATTTAAAGGTAATGTTCATTGGTCCCAGCCCAGGTCCCCCGAGTGCCCCTGGTTGCTGGCCTTTCCAAGGCTTCGTTCAGCTCCTCCTCCCATTCTTTCTGAGCAGACCCAGACCCTTCCAAGGCATTCCATTTGCTGTCGTTTAGGGAAAGCCAAGTTGCTTTCTGTCCTGGTTTCTTAAGAACTCTAATTGACATACCCACTTTACAGGTAAGAAGGATGAGGTGTGGAGAGGAAATGTGAATGATAAGAGATAGGACCAAAGGACTTCCCTGATGATCCAGTGGTAAAGAACGTGCCTGCTACTGCAGGAGACGTGGGTTCGATCCCTGAGTTGGGAAGATCCCTTGGGGAAGGAAATGGCAACCCACGCCTGTATTCTTGCCTGGTAAACCCCATGGACAGAGGAGCCTCGCAGGTTATAAAGTTCATAGGGTCACAAAGTGTCAGACACAATTGAGCGACTAAAACAATAGAAGGACCTTCCTTGCGCAATGAACAACTATACACAACAGCCCTAGGGACAGATTGTTGTTGTCTAGTTGCTACGTTGTGTCTGACTCTTTTCTGCACTCCCATGGACTGGAGCCCTCCAGGCTCCTCTGTCCGTGGAATTTTCCAGGCAAGAATACTGGAGTGGCTTGCCATTTCCTTCTCCAGGGGATTCTCCCCCCGCAGGGATCAAAACCAAGTCTCCTGCATTGGCAGGTGGATTCTTTATCACTGAGCCATTTGCCTTATATGGTTGTTATAAGGACTAAGTGACGTAAAGTCTTTGGCACTGTGCCCAACACTTAGTAACTGCTCAATAAATAGCAGCTAAATACGACACCCTCACCGCAGGCTCTGTCTGGAGGCAGTCTGTGGTGAAGCTGCAGGTCCTAGGTGCCTCCCTTTCTCACCGCCCACTCCCAAACCTCCTAACCTTTCCTGGATGGCCTCCGTGCCTGGTCTCTTCCTCCAGGGCCCTGCAGGCTTGGTGGGCTGTTGAGGAACAGGGTTCTGGCCTTGTCAAGCACACCGTGGCTTTCAGTTTGGCGAAGGCCCCAGATATACCAGGGTTTGGCTGTCAAGTCGTTCCTGCTCCAAGGTTCAGAAGGTTCCAGCCGAGTGTTCTACCCTCCAGCCTCCTTCAGCCCCCAGGCAGATAGAAATCAGAACACAGCACTTTTCAGGGCCTACCTACAACAGGCCCAGTAGCCTCCATAGCTGCCCCAGCCTCCTCACACCTCCTCCGCCCTCCCCTGCCAGCAGGCCCAAGCAGCCAGAGACAGGCATGGCTGGACCCGGGGCCTATGGGAGAGCCACGTGTGCCAGCCCAGCGCCTGCCAGCTCTCAGGCTGATGTCACAATGGCCCCTTTCACCAGGGAGAGGAGCTGGCTACCCTGGAGCCCCAAGGGTGACGTCCCAGGCCCAGGGGCAGGGAGGAGGAGGTCAGAAACCCAGGAAGGGGCGGCCAAGGCTGGGAGAGGGCAAGGTGCTCAGTCCCTGCTGCCGCCGACACCGGGTGACAGCGAGGTGACCGCCACACAGCCAACACCACAGAGCTCAGACTCCCTGGGGCCCAGGTGTGGGGGGACAAATAAGTGTGGGAGCAGATGGAGGGAAGGAGTTAGTCATGGGGTTCTGGGGGAAGGGAGGCTGGGCCCTCAGCCCACACTCTGGCTGGCATCTCTAGGCCCATAGCAAAAGGGTGACGTGGTCTTGATTCTTGAAACAGCCCTTCCCGTAACAATCCGGGCATCCCAGCCAGGTACCTTTTCCCCTCCCCTTTGTCCCCATGCCTTCTGCCCCAGGCCTCCAGGAGCTCTTAAAGGAACTTGCATCTTCCTACAAGTTTCTCTGCCCCTGTTCAGTTCAGTTCAGTCACTCAGTCGTGTCTGACTCTTTGCAACTCCATGGATTGCAGTGCACCAGGCCTCCCTGTCCATCACCAACTACCTGTCTGTGGTGAAGCTGCAGGTCCTAGGTGCCTCCCTTTCTCACCGCCCACTCCCAAACCTCCTAACCTTTCCTGGATGGCCTCCGTGCCTGGTCTCTTCCTCCAGGGCCCTGCAGGCTTGGCTGGGCTGTTGAGGAACAGGGTTCTGGCCTTGTCAAGCACACCGTGGCTTTCAGTTTGGCGAAGGCCCCAGATATACCAGGGTTTGGCTGTCAAGTCGTTCCTGCTCCAAGGTTCAGAAGGTTCCAGCCGAGTGTTCTACCCTCCAGCCTCCTTCAGCCCCCAGGCAGATAGAAATCAGAACACAGCACTTTTCAGGGCCTACCTACAACAGGCCCAGTAGCCTCCATAGCTGCCCCAGCCTCCTCACACCTCCTCCGCCCTCCCCTGCCAGCAGGCCCAAGCAGCCAGAGACAGGCATGGCTGGACCCGGGGCCTATGGGAGAGCCACGTGTGCCAGCCCAGCGCCTGCCAGCTCTCAGGCTGATGTCACAATGGCCCCTTTCACCAGGGAGAGGAGCTGGCTACCCTGGAGCCCCAAGGGTGACGTCCCAGGCCCAGGGGCAGGGAGGAGGAGGTCAGAAACCCAGGAAGGGGCGGCCAAGGCTGGGAGAGGGCAAGGTGCTCAGTCCCTGCTGCCGCCGACACCGGGTGACAGCGAGGTGACCGCCACACAGCCAACACCACAGAGCTCAGACTCCCTGGGGCCCAGGTGTGGGGGGACAAATAAGTGTGGGAGCAGATGGAGGGAAGGAGTTAGTCATGGGGTTCTGGGGGAAGGGAGGCTGGGCCCTCAGCCCACACTCTGGCTGGCATCTCTAGGCCCATAGCAAAAGGGTGACGTGGTCTTGATTCTTGAAACAGCCCTTCCCGTAACAATCCGGGCATCCCAGCCAGGTACCTTTTCCCCTCCCCTTTGTCCCCATGCCTTCTGCCCCAGGCCTCCAGGAGCTCTTAAAGGAACTTGCATCTTCCTACAAGTTTCTCTGCCCCTGTTCAGTTCAGTTCAGTCACTCAGTCGTGTCTGACTCTTTGCAACTCCATGGATTGCAGTGCACCAGGCCTCCCTGTCCATCACCAACTACCGGAGTTTACTCAAACTCATGTCTGTTGAGTCGGTGATGCCATCCAATCATCTCATCCTCTGTCGGCCCCTTCTCCTCCTACCTTCAATCTTTCCCAGCATCAGAGTCTTTTCAAATGAGTCAGCTCTTTGCATCAGGTGGCCAAAGTATTGGCATCTCAGCTTCAGCATCAGTTCTTCCAATGAATATTCAGGACTGATTTCCTTTAGGATAGACTGGTTGGATCTCCTTGCTATCCAAGGGACTCTCAAGAGTCTTCTCCAGCACCTCAGTTCAAGAGCATCAGTTCTTCAGCACTCTGTCCCTGTTAGCTCCCCACTTCTCCACTCCTAGTGCCTAAATCTAATTTAAGCCATTCAATCCCCAAATTAAAGCCTTCACTGGCTCCCCACTGCCCAAAGGACCATGACCTCAAAGTCTGGACTGTCAACTTTGCCCACCCAGTACCCATTCCTTTCCCTTAATATCTCTAAATTTCTTTATTACAGGGAAGCCATCCCTCCCTCACTCTGTCCACTCAGTTTGGATGAGGCTCAGGGCTAGGGAAAGGCAGGTGACCCCAACCTGGCCAATCAGAGTAGTTCAGCCCCGCCCCCAAACAGTGATTGGTTCAGGCGTAGTCATGCGGGGACCCAAACCAGTCCAGGGAGAGTCAACTGCAAAACCTGTGTTTATTCACTGGGAGAAGTTGATTTTTTCCTTCTACTGGCCTGGAAATTAGGATAGGATCAGTCTGGAGCTGCCTTCCTTTGGAGAGGAACTGCTCCAGAGGGAAGGCAACACAGGGAGAAGCAGAAAGACGGAGACTAAGTCCTCGTGGCAGCATTTCAATCCCTAGATCCAGCTCTTTCCTGAAGCAGGGAAAATGAAATTTTTATTTTTGGGGGGGCAAATGTCCTTCTCATTTAAGCCTCTTGGGATTGTGTTTTCTGTGTCTTGCAACCCAGGAGTTCTGACTGATTCAGAGACCCTCCCTAGCCCAGGGGAGCACCGCATCTGCCGTTTTGTCTGCCTTCCTCTGGATATACCAAACTTGCTGCTCTCCCAAACACCCCATGTACCGTATGACTCTTCTGGGCTCTCTGCCTACGATGAACTCACTTTTCCCTTTTGCTTTTGCTCAGCTCTTAAAAGGTCCAATTCAAATGCCCAGTTCCTCCATAGAGCCTCTGTCAGCTCCTCCCCGTGGAGAATTTGCTCTTTGCCCCTGGTCACTATAGAAACATTATTAGGCTGGATCACAGTGGTTTGTGTGTGAATCCATCTCCTCCACTAGATTATTGAGCTTCTTGAGGGCAACGTCTGTGATTTTCTTTTCTCAGTGTACAGTACCTGGTCTGGCATATCGTAGGGGCTCAGAAATGCTTGTGAAATGATCTGAATTGCCATCAGAGTGGGTGGCTCCCAGCTTGGGGTTGGCATCATGGGGCTGAGCCCTGACTCTGGCACCCCTACTAGGCAACTCCGTGGCCCGTTCCCACCTTTGTGTGGATGCTCTTTCCTCAGCTTAAAATGTCTGTCTGAGCCTGTCCTGGTGGTTCAGTGGTTAAGATGCCGTGATCCCAATGCAGGGGACGTGGGTTTGATCCCTGGTCAGGGAACTAGATTCCACATGCCATCAGTAAGAGCTCATTTGGTGCGACTAAGATCTGGCACAGTCAAATTAATAATAATAATAATAAAATCTGTCTCCCTCAATCTATAAATCCTGCTCATCCATCAAGGAGCTCACAACTCTTAATATGTGAGATGAGGGCTGCTTTGAAATTGAACAGACTTGAGTGCAAGTCTTGGCTCTTCCACACGGCACACGTGTTTATGGGGAGAGTCAGAACTTCCCTGAGCCTCAGTTTCCTTCATGTGGCAAGCACATAGGGTTTATTACATGCTGGGCATTGTTCTAAGTCTTTACTGGTGCCAGCGTGCCTCATTCTAATGTCCACACTCTGGGGCGGAGGCACTCATATTATCCTAGTGATAGACGAAGCAACAGAGGCCCAGAGAGGTTAAGTGCTGCCTGCAACCATGACTCGGAGGTGGTAGAACTGAGATTGGAACTCACACAGGCAGTCGCCAGAGCAGTCCTGCCCCTCGCAAAATGCGGACGATACTAGCACCTTCTTTTCAAGGTGGTTGTGAAAGTTCACCTCCACATAATGTGTGCAGAGGACTAGCAGAGCTGAGCACTGCTGTTACCTCTGGTGTGTTCTGAGCCTAGTAAGGTCCAGTCTTCCCAGAGAATCCTGGACCGGGCTGGAGGGAGTGGGGCTGTGGCTGGACTGGGACAGTGTCCACGTGGCTCTGGCTGCATTTTAGGGCTCTCTCTGCTTGGCAGAAGGTTTCTGCTCATAATGCTCATTTGTCCAGACCATGGGCCAATGGCTTCTGCAGTCTCTGTGTGCACTTCCCTGGGCGCAGAAGGGGTAGAAGAGGACAGCCTGGGCTCCAGCCAGGCTAGGCAAAGCTTCTGGGAACTGGGAGGTCTGGGGTGGCCAGAGGGCCTCATTTCTAGAAACCCCAGCTCTGGCACTGCCTGGATATGAGAACTTGATCACTTAATCACCTTGGGCCTCAGTTTCTTCATTTGTAAAGTGGGGACAGTCATGATACCTACTTGATCTGGTGGTGTGAAGATGAAAGATGTTGTGTTTTGCAGGATGTGTTGTGGGCACTCAGTGAAAGACAGTTGATTATCAGTCTCATTTTGCTTTTTGCTCAACCAAACTGTCTGGGTCTCTGTCCTGGCTCTACCGTTTCCTAGCAGTGGGACCTTGAGCAAATTATTCAACTTCTCTGTGCTCAGCTCCTCACTTCTGAATCGGGGACAATGACAAGACATAATGAAACAACTATGTGTCTGGCACAGTGAGGATGCTCCCTACCTTTCAGTGCCTGTTGTTATTCCCCAGCTGTAAGACCTCGGGCGACACCAGCCCCTCCCCAAGCCTTGGCTTTCCCATCTATTCAGTGAAGTTTAGACTTGGCTCTTGGGGCCATTTCCTAAGAGATTCCTGATTCCAGCCCCCACCACTGAAACCACTCCCTCTGAGAGAGAGGCCAGATGTCCTTTCTCTGGGAGCCACTGTGTCCTCCTTCTTCTTGCTTCACTCCCTGCTGGGTCACCAAAGCCTGACCTGGACCTGGCACATGATGGACCCTCAGTAAATGTTTACTGAGTGTATGTGTGTGTGTGCGTGTATTTAGAGATTTAGAGATTTTTATGCTCCAGGCACTCCTCTGAAGTCTTTACAGACAGATATAAATGCATTCACTCTGTGATCTTGGAGGGAGGGACTCCTTTTTAAAATTAATTTATGTATTTGGCTGCACCAGGTCTTAGCTACAGCACAGCGGATCTTCAGTCTTCATTGTGGCATGCGGGATCTAGTTCCTTGACCAGGGAGTGAACCAGGGCCCCTTTCAGTGGGAGCCCAGGGTCTTAGCCACTGGACTACCAGAGAAGTCCCAGGAGGGACTCTTATTATCTCTGTTTTTTTCACAAATGAAGCAACTGAGGCAGGGAGTCAGGATAGTGCACCCAAGATTTACACCCAGGCCCTCTGGCTCCAGGTTCATCTTCAGACCTCTGACCCTGCCCTGTCTGTTCAAGAACTGGCATACACAGTGTACACACCCACCCACAGGCATCCGTTACATATCTCCTGGGATGGGATTCTCCCATCCTCAGGGTGAGAGGCCGGGACTGGCCACGAGATGCGCGGAACTGAGCAATGGGTCCAGCCTCTTGGGGACAGTTTGCCAACACCTGCCGCTCTGCCAAGTCCAAAAACGGTCTGGGAACAGCTCACATCCTGCTGTTCTTCCGGAGCCCAAGGAGCTAACAGGAAAGGCTGAGAGGCCTGGCTGCAGCACTGACTCACTGGGAGGTGGGGCGAGCGGCCGGGAGGGAAGGGCAAGCAGCACATTAAATTCATCCTTCCTTTCTTGGGACTCACTGGAATAAGACTGGGCCGTGGAGTCAAAGGCCTGAATCCTCCCACCCAGAACCACAGGATGCTCCCAGGCCACACGCACTAGATTAAAACTTGGCCATGACACCCCTCCAGGAAGATGAGGGTCTCTGCATGGCCAAATCCAGTATTGGCCGCCTTGGGCACTGCCCACTTGCTGACCACAGCCTGGAGGCCTAGAAAGGCCCCAGGAAGGAAATAAGGAGAAACTTGAGGCCTGAAAGTGGGAGGAGGGGACGAGAGCAGAGAAATGCAATCAGAAGAAAGAAGCAATCTGTCTAGACCCTGAAAGCCCCTAGGGTGGAAATGGTTGCTGGACTTTTAAGAAGAAGGATATTTAATATTCAAATTTTATCTTTTAGTGGTGCTTCCACCCGCCATCACCACCAACCTTCCAGATGGCCTTATGGGATAAATTGTGAGGGTGTGAAGGGTACAGCCTTGCTTCTGGAATGGGACTTGGGGGTATGCACAGCACACATGGGACACAAGAGATGTCTGGGGACTGAGAACTCAGTAAATGCAGCCCTGGGAGGCTGGTGAGTCAGGCTGTCTGTAACCTGCACATCTCCTGGGCTTCTTACGGGCAGGCACTGGAGGCTTGAGCCATGTGGTAGAGTGCAAACTTTAGAGCTAGATTATGTGAGTCAAACACTCACTACATATATCATAGACTCCTTGAGCCTTGATTTCATCTATAAAATGGGAATAATAAAGACTAATTTTTTTAGTACCTAGTACATGCTCGACACTGATATCAGTATACCTTATGTGGATTACCCCTTTTAAAATTTTTACTGCAACCCTATGAAGTCTCTTCTACTTTCAGATGAGGAAACTGAGGCATAGGACGTTTAAGTTTATACAATAAGTAGCAGAGTTGCAAAAACCCAGGAGGTCTCAAATGACACGGGTCACATCTACCTACTAAGGGAGTTTTGAGTGTTTAATGAATGCTGCTGCTGCTACTGCTGCTAAGTCGCTTCAGTCGTGTCCGACTCTGTGCGACCCCATAGAGAGCAGCCCACCAGGCTCCGCCATCCCTGGGATTCTCCAGGCAGGAACACTGGAGTGGGTTAATGAATATACACACATATAGACCAGCGCCTGGCACAGAGTTGCTGTTGCTCAGTCTCTCAGTTGTGTCCAACACTTGCGACCCCATGGACTGCAGCACGTCAGGCTTCACTGGCCTTCGGTATCTCCTAGAGTTGCTCAAACGCATGTCCATTGAGTCTGTGATGCCATCCAGCCATCTCATCCTCCATTGTCCCTTTCTCCTACTGCCTTCACTATCTCCCAGCCTCAGGGTCTTTTCCAATGAGTCAGCTATTCACAACAAGTGGCCAAAGCACTGGAGTTTCAGCTTCAGCATCAGTCCTTCCAGTGAACATTCAGGGTGATTTCCTTTAGGATTGACTGTTTTGATCTCTTTGCAATCTAAGGGACTCTCAGAGTCTTCTCTAACACCACAGTTTGAAGGTATCAGTTCTTTGGCACTTAGCCTTTCTTATTGCCCAGCTCTCACATCCATACATGACCACTGGAAAAACCATAGCTTTGACTAGACAGACCTTTGTAGGCAAAGTAATGTCTCTGTTTTTTAATATGCTGTCCAGGTTTGTCATTGCTTTTCTTCCAAGGAGTAAGCATCTTTTAATTTCATGGCTGTAGTCACTGTCCACAGTGATTTTGGAGCCCAAGAAAATTAAGTCTGCCACTGTTTCCATTGTTTCCTTATCTATTAGCCATAAAGTGTTGAAACTAAATGCCATGATCTTTGTTCTTTTAATGTTGAGTTTCAAACAAGTTTTTCCACTCTCCTCTTTTACCTTCATCAAGAGGCTCTTCAATTCCTCTTTGCTTTCTGCCATTAAAGTGGTATCATCTGTATATCTGAGGTTTCTGATATTCTCTCTGCAGTCTTGATTCCAGCTTGCGATTCAACCAGCCTGGCTTTTCCCTTGATGTAGTCTGCATAGAAATTAAATAAGCAGGGTGACAATATGCAGCCTTGCTGTACTTCTTTCCCAATTTGGAACCAGTGTGTTGTTCCATGTTTGGATCTAACTGTTGCTTCTTCACCTGCATACAGACTTCTCAGGAGGCAGGTAAGGTGGCCTGGTATTCCCAACTCCTTAAGAATTTTCAAAAAAAAAACAACAAAAAACCTAACAACAAAAAAATAATTTTCCACAGTTTATTGGGATCCACACAGTCAAAAGCTTTTGAGTAGTCAGTGAAGCAGAAGTAGATGTTTTTCTAGATTTCTCTAGCTTTTTCTATGATCCAACAGATATTGGCAATTTGATCTCTGGTTCCTCTGCCTTTTCTAAATCCAGCTTGTACATCTGGAAGTTCTCTGTTCAGATACTATTTAAGCCTAGCTTGAAGGATTTTGAGCATTACTTTCCTAGCATGTGACATGCGTGCAATTGTGTGGTAGTTTGAACATTCCTTGGCGTTGCCTTTCTCCCTCTTCCAACAACCTAAGAGATGACTCTACACATGGACGTCACCAGATGGTCAATACTGAAATCAGATGGATTATGTCCTTTGAGCCAAAGATGGAGAAACTCTATACAGTCAGCAAAGACAAGACAGGGAATGGACTGGCACCTAGTAAGTGCTATGCACCGTAAGTACTGGCACATAATAAATTAAATGTGAGCTCTTGTGCTGGGATCAGTGAAGATGTGACCATCTGACTCAATGGAGTTAAACAACAAGGGAATGTGGTGTTTCACCAACTGGAAGTCCCTGGGCACTCTTGACCTCAGGACTGACTGATGCAGTGGTTCTATCATGACATAAAGACCTAGAAACTCTGTCTCCTGCTCTCCACATTGGCTTCAACCCAAGGGTAGTGGCAAGGGTAGTGGCAACACTCAGTGGCAGGGTGGCTGCCAGCAATATCTGGAGAATCCTACATCCTCACTCTTCCTCAGCAAGAGAAAGAAACTGTGTTCCTAAACCTAAACGGAGCAGGGCGAAGTCTAAGAGAGTTTTGCCAAAATGATGCACTTTGGGGTCATAGCAAACACCCTCTTCCAACAACACAAGAGATGACTCTACACATGGACATCACCAGATGGTCAATACTGATTTCAGGTCGATTACACTCTTTGAGTCAAAGATGGAGAAGTTGTATACAGTCAGCAAAGACAAGACATGGAACTGACAGTGGCTCAGATCATGAGCTCCTTATCAAAAAATTCAGGCTTAAATTGAAGAAACCAGGGAAAATCACTAGACCATTCAGTTCAGTTCAGTCGCTCAGTCATGTCTGACTCTTTGCGACCCCATGGACTGCAGCACCCCAGGCTTCCCTGTCCATCACCAACTCCCAGAGCTTGCTCAAACTCATGTCCATTGAGTCGGTGATGCCATCCAACCATCTCATCCTCTGTCATCCCCTCCTTCTCCTGCCTTCAATCTTTCCTAGCCTCAGGGTCTTTTCCAATGAGTCAGTTCTTAGCATCAGGTGGCAAAGGATTGGAGCTTCAGCTTCAGCATCAGTTTTTCCAATGAATATTCAGGACTGATTTTCTTTAAGATTGACTGGTTTGATCTTCTTGCAGTCCAGGAGACTCCCAAGAGTCTTCCCCAACACCACAGTTCAAAAGCATCAGTTCTTCACTGTTCAGCTTTGTTTATAGTCCAACTCTCACATTCATACTTGACTACTGGAAAAACCATAGCTTTGACTAGATGGACTTTTGCCAGCAAAGTAATGTCTCTGCTTTTAAATATGCTGGCAACCCACTCTAGTATTCTTGCCTGGAGAATCCCATGGACAGAGGAGCCTGGTGGGCTACAGTCCATGGGGTCGCTAAGAGTCAGACACGACAGAGCGACTTCACTTTCACTTTTCACTTTCGTATATTGGGGAAAGAAATGGCAACCCACTACAGTATTCTTGCCTGGAGAATCCCAGGGACAGAGGAGCTGGTGGGCTGCCATTTACGGGGTTGCACAGAGTCAGACACGACTGAAGTGACTTAGCAGCAGCAGCAGCTTGGTCATAGCTTTTCTTCCAAGGAGCAAACGTTTTTTAATTTCATGGCTGCAGTCACCATCTGCAATGATTTTCAGTTCAGTTCAGTCCAGTCGCTCAGTTGTGTCTGACTCTGCGACCCCATGAATCACAGCATGCCAGGCCTCCCTGTCTAT